>OX941091.1:778594-1001094 GCA_954870635.1 Arctium minus | reverse complement strand
TTTATCTAATTGGTCAAATACTTATTAGCCAAGAGTGGAAATAATATACAAAAGACAACGTATTTAAGCAGGTCCATTGTGTGAGTTGTCTGCAGTAATTAATGTGTGATATGGGGATCTGATGGTTCAGTGCAAGATTGATATCTCAGGTATCCATTTGTAAAATGGCAGCTTCAGCCTGCCTCATTAATGCTATACTTATGATTTTGGGTTTCCTACAACTAAAAAAAAAAGTAGCTGCAATGGGTCAGTTGGTGTTAACCACAAGGTCATAGGCTCATAGACTTCAAACCTTCATTATGCATGTTTCACTACTTCCTAGATGAAATTTAACAAGCCACAATTTTGAAATCATTTGCTCACTTAATTTTGGACTCCCCAATTCAATTTATAACCGTTTTTCTACTTGATCGAAATAGCCAAGATTTTGCATGTAGCATTTTAACACCTTGTGAAATGTTGACATACAAATGTTAGTTACGCAACTTGCTAAAGTGTTACTTGCTAAAATTGTTAAAAGTGCTATTTGCCACATCAGCATTTCGCAAGTAGCACTTTAACAATTTGCTAAAAGGGTAATTTATGAATATTAAACTGATAAAAAGTAGATTTAGCAAGTTTTTTTTTTGTGTACGTCTGGATTCGAACCCTGGGCAGATGGGATATTCCACCACATCCCCCAGATTTAGCAAGTTGCTAAAGTGCTACTTATAAAATCTTGGCTATTTTGGTTAATTGGTTGAAAAGATGGCTATAAAATGAAGAGGAGAGGCCAAAATGGTTATTTTGGTCAATTTGCCTATTATCTTGTTAGCTAAACAGCTTCTTATGAAACCAGGGGGAACAAAAGAATCTCTCTAATTTTGGTGACAAGATCAAGAACAGAATTAACCCAGAAAGATGATCATAGATAGATATGGAAGAACAACATAATCCCATATAACAAGAAGAGTAGCAAATATAACCTTTTGAGGGTCAGCTCAACCGGCAAATACAGGCTAGACCTTCAAGCTACTCTCCATATGCCACTGAGGATTTTTTTTGTTGTTATCTTCGGCTGGCATGGATCCATGGTTACAAATAAAATGAGTTGCAAAGATCGTGCAAAAAGGTACCAATATAACAACAAACCAAGTTGATTTCATTTTATCGTAAAAAAGTGATGATTAATGATCATACTATAGAAGTAGGAAATGATTAACTAGTGATTCTTATGGCACAAATGGTTACAACAAGCGATTACCACTCGAGATTTTACTTCTTAGGGTGAATTACTTCGATTATAGCTTCACCAATCGCTTCAATCTCTTCCTTGGCTCTTTCAAGAACACCCGGTCCTTTGACGCGATCTATCGGGGTGTCTTCATTAATGTCGTTGCTCGTTCCATGTGTTTCCTTGTCATGGCTAGGTGATTTTTCGGTGCCAATCGTTGCCTTGATCTCTTCCTTGCCTCTTTCAATCAAGTTTGGGGCTTTTGCCTCTTCTTCTTCCATATTCAGAAAAACCAAACAAAAAGAGTATGTGAGTGATATACATACATATATGTGATAAATATATAATTTATATGATGTATATTATGTAGTAATATAATCTTGGTTACATAATGAGACATAGCAATTTGCATGGGCTGATAGAGTGACACAAAAATAAACAAAGACTTTAGAACCATTGAACTTTAATGAAGTGGCTTTCACACAAAAATTACTCCGACGCTATGCTGTTAACAGTGCCGCTATAGCGGTGAAATAGCTGTGCTCGGGGTAATAGCGGGAAACAAATAGTGGGTCTCACCATTAGCGGCGCTATTGGCCACTAAATGACCACTAAGGGGCTTTTGTTTTAAAAAAAAACTCTTAATGATTCTTAAGTCTAAATCGGTCAGACATTTGTACATTCAGACTATTTGTTTTTTTCCAGTTTTTAGAACCTCTTAACTCTTAAATACGTCTGAAATAAGAAGTGATAGACCTAACATCTTAAAACCTCTTAATCACCGCCTCAATTCATATGCTCTCATTTCTCTCACGACGCCTCCAGACGTTACAAAAACAAACAATCTTATTGATTCAGATTTTAGACTCGGCATCACCTCTTATTAATCAGAAGGGAAATAAGACTTCAGACTTTAGACCTCTTAAAAAACAAACGCCCCCTAAATGAACCCCAAATAGCAGCAGTGCTGCCACTATTTTATGGTAAGCTATTTTGGTGTTAAATGGATACAAGTCTGGCTTCTATTTTGGTCTTAACATGGGTTTTGTTTTAGACGACTTAGGGGCTGTTTGTTTACCTCTTAATGGTTCCATTAAGAGGCAACCTCTGAATTGCTAAGAGGTAAATCTTGTTTGACAAAAAAGAGGGTTGTCTCTTAATGGTTCCAAAATCCTTTTAATGATTTTGTATCCTGACCCCCTGATTTCATTATGAACAATTAGCAAACAACCATATTTCTAACCACCGGTAGTAAGCAATTTGACCACACCTCCACACATAAATCTGTCCCTACATATCTTCTATCTTCATTTCATTCCAATAAAGAACCCCTCTTTGTTTTTGTTTTTGTTTTTGTTTTTGTTTTTGTTTTTTAATTTGTTGTAATAATGAAATTTCAATTGCCAATTTACCATTACTACTAGCTTAATGCACTTACTACTGTACCATAAACAATCACTAAAGTTTTTAATCATAGCACGCTACCAAAATTGGAAGCAATCATAGAAAAATTGGAGGTTAAGTTAGTTTTTGTTTTAATGTTGAAATTAGATGATATGTTAAGTTATATATACGTACATATAATTTCATTATTATATAAACCGTTATTTTTGTAGCAGGATAGCTCCGACCTACTAATGAAGATATCTTCGATGTGAACTGATTTGAAATTAATCATTTGATAAAATCTGGTTTAAAGTTAAGCACACCGCCATTAAAATCAACACAGATGCACACCATGTGAACAATTTTTGTAACATTTAAGTTCACTCTGCAACTCGGAAGTAATCGTATTCTGATAAACTAGCAATTTGAACGAGTTCATTCAACAATCAAAGTTACAGATCATAGATGACGATATACTAACTTAAAACCCTACTTCAAAGAATTTGCGGAAGAAAAAACATGTAGAATCGATCAAAAGAGTAAGAGTGAATTCATAACAGTTTGAAAATCCATCGATTGACGAAACAAAAGGAAAGAAAAACTCATTGGAGTAAGTACCTGGATGAGATTTCTTCGACTCAAAACTTCCGTCCGCCATTGTCGTTGATCGAGATTACTTTCTGTCTTCGAAGACCTTTTGGGGCTGATGACATAAAACCCAATTCAATTGGGTTGGCCTACGAGTAGATATCTGACCCAACTAAACTACTTACAAAAGGGGAAAAAAAAGAGTAACGGGGTATGGTTTAGTGTTGAATGATTAACTGGTCTGAATGATTAAAAAGTTTTATGATACAGTGTAAAATGAAATATGGTTTGCTAATTGTTTATCATGAAATCAGGGCTCTTAATGGTTAAGAGAGGGTCAGGATACAAAATCATTAAGAGGAATCATTAAGAGGATTTTAGAACCATTAAGATGCAGTGCTTTTTTTGCCAAACAAGATTTACCTCTTAGCGATTCAGATGTTGTCCATTAATGGAACCATTAAGAAGTAAACAAACAGCCCCTAAACTACAATTTTGGTCCTTGAGGTTTAGGGACCGTATTTTGGTAAATGCTTATCGGTTCAATTGCTTTATCGGATGAACATAACAAGAACTGAGAATCTTAGCCGATAAGAAGAAATAACTGAAGATCAAAGAGTCTTACACGGTAAATGAAGATGATGACTTTTACCCGGTAAGTGCTTATCGGATTATAAACGTCTACCATCAATCTGTTTTGAACTTTTGATAGTTGAGAATCAGGCCCGTCCCTTGGCATGTTAAATATGGGATTCAGAACAGGGCCCCCAAAATTTTTGGGGCCCCAAATTTCACATTTTTGGGCCTGAGTTATAAGGTTAGTCAATAATCCTCAAATCATAATCAATCGGATACCGCTTCAATCTTCTTCCATCTAATCGTCTTCTTCCCATATCTATTCCCGATTCAATCGGTTGTCGATTGAAATTCCCAAGAGCTCAAAATCAGAGATGTCTAATGATTTGGTTTTAGCTACTCGATGGTTATTTTCATTAACTTGTAAGACTTTCAATTTAATATGAACTTTTCTATTTAACTTCTATTTGTTATTTGTTTTGTGTTCCAATCGACTCGTATTTTTGATACAAGTGTAACAGGGCCTCCAAAAAGATTGGGACGGCCCTGCTGAGAATGTTACCCCATAAGATAAATAATAATAGTTACTCTTGCCGATAAGCGTTTACCCAGTAAATGTTTGGTAAACAACCCTTTATTGAAATATTTAAAAATGGGACCTAAACTTCGTGATATTTTTGTTAGAGTCAAAGGTAAAATCGTCCACTCATATTTTAGATAACATTTCAATAAACCTTAGGAACCAAAACTGTAGTTTACTACTTTACTCCTTAATTTTATTTTTAAAGTTAAAGATAATAGTTTGATTTTAAGTTTTTTTTTTTTTTTTAATTCAATCATAATGACTAAAATATAATAACAAAATAATTTTAAAAATAAACAAAAATAATAATTACATAAACTATTAGAAGTTAATAAAAATAAAATGTTTCAATTTTTTTAATTCAATCAAAATAAGTAAAAATAATAACAAAATAAGTTTAAAGTTAATAAATAAAAATAATAATTACAAAACTTGTTCAAAATCCCTAAAATCTTCATTTTCTCATTTTAAAAAAATATTTGAAGATGTTCTTATAAGAGCATCTCCAACAGCTTCTCCAAAATGGAGAAAATAGAGATTTTGAAGATTTTTTTGCTCCAACAGTTTTTCCAAATCTTTCTCCAAAATGGAGAAATTAGGAGAGACAGTATAATTTTCTCCAAATTTGGAGAACTCTCCAAAAATGATTACCATGAGAGAGAAATGGTTTTTTATTGTATCCCACCAATAAAAAATCTTGAAAAGAAATGTGTAGGAGAGATAAATAATATTTTATTAGATATACATATTATTTTAATAATATAAGTAATGATTTCATCTCCAAAATGAAGAATCTGTTGAAGATGAATGCAATTTTTGTTAGGGATTTTGAACTTTGGTTCTCCATTTTGGAGAAATTTTAGGGAAGCTGTTGGAGATGCTCTAAAAACCTCTCATTGTAGATACTCTCATAAACCTACAAATTATGAACATAATACAAACAAGATTCATTTTCCACCGATAAAACAACATTTATTCGTGCCCTAAGTTCATCCAAATATCATTATAATGTTCGAAAAAGCACGCTAAGAATCACGACGCAAGAAACTCAACCATGAAAGTTAGCATTGCTCTATTTTGCCTGGATTGACCATTCATCTTCTTAACCAAACGAACACAGCATATCTCATCTGACCCTTCACCTTCTACCGATAACGTAAAGTAGTTGAATATGGAAAGGTGGTCAACTTAGTTACGCCGTAATTCTGAACCGGCCCTTTGCGATCCTCCGTGCAATGACTCGCCTACCTCCCTTGGTTGCTTTACTGCATTGCAATAAAAACAATTCGGTTGAAGAGGTTAAGCTCTATTTGTTTAAAATAGAGAAAATGGAGGTTTTGTTCTCTATTTTGCTCCAACAGATTCTCTATATCAATGACATTCTCTAACCAATCAGAAGATCAAGGATTTAATAAAACTTTCAAAAGGTCATTAAACCAAAGGGCCCGATGAAGGAGATAAAATATTTGCTGATCAACACGAATTCAAAAGAACGGTTGAAAAAACAAGCATAACCATTAAGCAAAATCAGGTGTACGTGTGTATGTGTTATATACAAACGGCAAGAAGCATGAAAACCGGAAAGAGATGTCACCGAGCCAAGTATCCATGAACCCTCTTGCGCCTGAGGGTGCTCGGTTGGTAGGTTCTCTTGATGCACAACAATGGTTCACTCGATGACGAGTCTTCTCCTAAAAAACGAAGCGCCGGCAGTCAGCAGATCATTGAATTAACATACATTTCCAATTACAAGACTCCATTCTACATTGTTTTTTGTCAGTTTCGTTTTGATTATGCAATTATTTTACTTCCTCCGTCCCAAAATAAATGTCCACAATGAAATGCCTCACAGATTTAGGAATGTGTAATTATAACACTTTTTTAATAACTAAATGACACTTTTACCCTTGATAGAGAGAGATTTTCTCTATCTCATAATTAAGGGTAGGTAGAACGGTGAAGTGGAAACTTCTTAATCATAACACTGCCAAAATTGGAAGCAATAATAGAAAAAGTGGAGGCTAAATCCCCAGATTTTGTTTTGATGTTGAAATTAAATGATATGTTAAGTTATATTAACATACATATATACAATTTAATTATTATAAAAAACGCTATTTTTTGGATCGCTATACCACCGCTTTACCATCACGATAACCGCTATATTAAATTACAGTCTTGACCGTGATTTTCAATTCTGACCACTGTAAGAGCATAGTTTATGACTTACTATTGCATAAAGTTACAAGTATATTTGATTGGGACTACACTATTCGAGAGTCGTATAGATACGGTCTAGAAAGTTACAGCAAGCAGGTTAAGAAACATCAATGACCACGGAAAATGACTAAACTGAACTAGGATTGTTGGAACTCAAACCCATAAAATCTAGACAATTTAAGGTGTGTTTGATACGCTCGACAAGATTGAACAGAACAAAACAAAAACCTCCCATCCCGCATTTGGTTCGACATTTAGCCATGGACATGACTTTTTTTCATCACGGTTGGTAAATTACTAAACTACCCTTTATGAGATCTTACATCGGTTGGGGAAGGGAACAAAAGTGGCCTTATAAGGGACCGGATACCTCCTCTGTAGATGCGTTTTAAAACCGTGAGTCCAGGTGTGGACAATGCGAAGAATATAGTATGGCTGACATGGGATGTTACAAGGTGTCAAATTAGAACTCTAAAAACCTTGCACAATTCTTTCGCCATCCTAAGTCCTACCTTACTATCGGCCATCTAGTCCCGTCTACGCAACTGAGATACATACATAACAGATAACTCTGGAACCACTATAAGTTTAACTCAGGCCCTCTAGGTATAACACCATTCCACCATTTACAAGGAGGAGGACAGATCTGCTTAAGGTTTATGGCAGAGGGCAAAATTATTCAACATAAGCATTAGAATCCATATTCACCAAAATGATACTAAATTCAATTGTAAAATAAAACCTGTCACGTCGATTTATCCCCTATTGAACATCACTTAATTTGATAGCTACTTTGTTGAACACAATCTGAGTCATATCTGTTCATATTGAAACAATTTCGTGAAATTTCAAACTGATACTGCAGCTCTTTTCCTAACTATGTTCATATCCTATTTTCCCATATATTCAGATTAATATACAATATTACAATCTATCACTCGTTTCCTAAGCATGTTCAGATTTCATTTTCCGCATAAGAACACATATATTCAGATGAATATACAATCTATACATGTATAGAATCAGAGAGAATTGCGGAAAAATACCGTCAGGGAGGAAGAACCGGAGAGAAGGAACTCCACATGGATAAAAAACCGCTTCCGTCGATACTCCGGCTATGATCTCGGTATTGCTTTGTGCCAAATTAACTGATCTTTCGAACTTCAACAGAGATCGGAACGCCGGCGGTGGTGTCGAAAGCTTCGGAGCGATCTCAAAGCTTTGTGAAGCGAGCTGATATGCTGGTTTATGAAGAATCGGATTCATATAACGCGACATCAACGAAACTCCGGCGTAAATTAGGGTTTTAGACGACGACATTTTCCGGCCAAAAATTGAGGGTTTAAAGGGATTTGAGAGTTTGAGCCGATGTTTCGACGTTGATCTTCGTTCGTTTTACCCTCTCGGAAACCAAAAAAGGTTGGGTTAATACCCCTTAAAGTATATAATATTCAATATTAGACCCCTACTTCTTAATTTTTTATATTAACACCCCAATTTGAAAAACAAATTACACATCCGGTCCCTCATTTCAAATATATTTGAATCTAACCCACAAAAGAATGAAAAGAAATATTTTGGTCAAATCCATCATTTGGTAAACATGTTGACTGCTAACTGGAGTCCAGCTTGGTTAACGGCTAATAAACAACCCCTAAGTCCATAAGTAGAGACATGTTATTATTTTATTTCATACAAATTTGATTTAATTCATGTTTATCATTATTTCTTTGATGATATGTATTTATCTGATTGATGGACACGAAAGAGACGAATAATATTTATAGTAGCAGATTTTCTTCCCTGAAAATACAGTTGTAAACAAAACGAATGTTTAACGGATTGTCTGTGAATCGTTAAAAAGGGAAGTTCGATTATAATAATTGAACGAGAATGAATAAGATTTTGTGTTCGTTTAGTTAAACAAACAATAGTCTTGTGTGTTCATTGATGTTGGTCAAATACGTTTGTTTGTGTATGTTCTTGTACTTGTTTTCTGACTAATACTCGTTTTTTTTTTTTTTTTGTTATCGAGAAGATAATATTGTATATGTTGAACTTCCATGAATAATGATGATTGTGTTGATCTTCAAGATAATTCATTTATATTCATATGTGATTGTTTAACATCTTAACGAATGAACATAAACAAACTTATTTTCTTGACAAAAAAAAACACAAATAGTAATATTTCTTTGTTTGTGTTCGTATTCGATAAAGTTAAACGAACGAACACAAAAAAAACTGTGGTCATTGCTAGAGGATGTTAGACCATCTCTAATCATAGCCAAAGACGAACCTATTTTTTTTTTTCAAGTGGTGGCATGGTATGAACATAAGAAACAAATATATGCACATTTTTCACAAAATCATCATTGGTTTGTTGATTAATTTATTGTTTTTCATAAGTGAGGTCATCTGTTCAAGTCTTTTATTGCAACTTCTTACAGAAACATGATAAATCTAAAATTAAAAGCTAAAAACTAAGAAAATAAGACTAAAAGGATTCAAACTCGGGTATGCGTATTGCAAACCAACTCTACAAAGGGAAACTTATGTTATCATTGTAGTTTCAAAATATATATAATGACACACAACAAATTGACACGATGACACTTATAAATTTTTACATTAACAAAGCAACGGAGTGATGGCCCGTGCCACTGTATATATTACAGTGGGTCCGTCCCTGATCACAACACAAATGAAAGAAAAAAACCGATTTGGTGGACCCGATAACGCCAAAAAACGTCCATTTCCAACCACATGGCATGTATGCCGTTTGAATGGGAACATGACACACACACACACATGTATATAGGGTTGGGTTCTTTTGTTAATCATAGTTTTGTTGTTAACTCTGAACTAATCTAAACCCTTCATCTTAACATTGGATGGTTGAAATTAAAAGTAAATTTCTAATTAATAAAAGAGTTTTATTTCTTAAATGGTCATGTGAACAACAGTGGTTAAAGATAATTTGGGGAATTAAATCTCTCATTGTTTCAAATGCTATTAAACGCCACATTAATGTTCTACTGTTTCAAATGCTATTAAACACCACATTAATGTTTCACATTAACGTTCCATGTTTGACTTAAGCTATAGAGTTGATTATCAGAATGTAAAGTTGCAATCTTTTTTATCCATGTTTTTTTTATAAAATTAATATATGAAATCATACAGCGCACTTGCAATAAACATTGACATAAAATAAGCAGGTGCAAACTGACATAAATTTGAACCTGTGTTAATCAATCTATAAATACTCTCAATGACAACATATGGAACATAGATGAATCTTTTATTTTGAACCTAAATATTATAAAAAATACTTGAGTTGACTCCCATTAAATTAAATTGTGTACAACACATGGGTCTAATTTGTCATTGAGATACGTGGACATTACAACGAGAACTCTTCCTCTCATCATGATTAAAAGGATTGCAAATGATGAACATTCATGAACACCTACAAATATATTTCATTGTTGAACACACCTTCAAAATAATTACATTACAGCTAAATAAAAACAGTTACATTACAACTAAATCAAAACAGTGGTCATATATGTTAATTTGGTATATTGTTCATCAATGTTCATATAATATATATATATATATATATATATATATATTATGTTTTTCTCCCATATGCAGCAAAATGTCGTTCAGTTGGAGTTTTCAAACCAGAAAAATGGCGTTTTAACGTATGGTTGAAGATGCCCTTATATACAAACGTGTTCGCAATGGCATGGAGTCATACATGCAAGCAAGTCTAAAGACAACATCAAAAGTGACTCTAAATCAACAACTATTCATCATCGTATTCATCTTCTTCAAATTCTTCCTCTTCTTCATCATCATCCTCATTGTCTCCTTCTCTTGTCTCCTCATCATCAACTATGAAACCACCCAATGTTTCATCATCTTTATCTTCATCATCTTCTTCTTCTTCATCTTTTGCATTTTTGGGACTTTTACTCACACTCGGACTCTTGCCCTTCTTGTTCTTCCCTTGGTTCTTTGATCTTGTCGAATATTTGGGTTTTGGGACATTTTTCAGTTTCTTGATCATTTCGACATCGTCTTCACTCTCACCCGTCCAAACATCATCATCGTTGTTGTCCTTCCCTCGACCCTTCTTCCTCTTTTTCGTGCCTTTTTTTGCGTTTCTCTCGCTATCATCGTCGTCATCATCATCATCACTTTTTTCTTTAGGTTCTTCAAGAAACCAATCCCAATTCCTTATATCGCGGATCATTTTCTTCGGGTAGCAATCAAACTCATGTCCCATAACAACAAAATTAAACTCTGCAATTCATCATTAACATATGCTAATCAATATATTAAATAACAAGGAAATTAGACATTTGTGGACAACTATAGGGTGCGTTTGGTACATTTACAAAACCAAATAAGACCGGACCGAACAGGCGAGAGTTAGCTAGGTTATTGAAAGAATTATTTAAGATTTTAGATTTTTAAATTTGATATGGTTTGTTTAGTAATTTATCAATCTTGCCTATCTTTTTTTCCCAACGGGTCTCCAAGTCAAACCCTGTATGCTCAATTAAAGAGCCGTTTACCAAGCGTTTACTAGCAAAAATCATCACCTTCTCTTACCTTATTGGGTAACATTATTTGTCATCAAAATAGATTGATTGTTCGTAGGCATCTCTTATCTCGTATGCGTTAACCGGGTAATGGACCGTTTGGTTGATTTTCCATTAAGTCCTGAACGGATAAATTTGTCTGGGTGGATTAATCTGTCCGTATGGATTGTAATGGTTTTTGTATAAGAGGGTTTTTCCAATAAATGAAAGGAACATGTTCTCAAATTGGAAAGGGATATGTTCGGAAAAAAAAAAAAAAAAAACTTACATTATGCATAAATCCCCATAAAAACTTACTGAATAAGTTATTATCTATATTATTAAGCCAACCCACTACGAATCAGTAATTATAGCTGACCTAATAAGTTGTGAGTCCCATTGAACTCATTAAGCTTAAACCCATTAAGCTGCTAATTAAGCTCGTTAAGCTGCTAACAAACTTATGGAATAAGTCGTTATCTATATTATTTGGCCAAGCCACTACGAATCAGTAATTATAGCTGACCTAATAATAAGCTGTGAGTCACAGCATTAAGCTGCTAATTAAACTCGTTAAGCTGCTAACAAACATGCATAAGTTTGATAAACCCTAAATCAACTGCAAGATCCAGCTGAACATCATGAAAGAATTCTCCCAATTCGCTTGCAACAAAGTCTAATTTCAAAAAACAACAAAGAAATAACGAAACAAACCTTTAACAGGATCGATATGTGAAACATCACCGGTGTCGATTTCATCGTAACCAATCCCTGAACCTGAAGTCTCTGCTAAAACGTCGTCGAATCTGAGCTCGCTGTTCGATTCATCATCTTCTTCGTCTTCACTTGCGATTTTCTTCAGATTAAACCAATTAGGGTTCTTCGAAGAAACACAAAACGAATCTCCGGCCTTCATTTCACCTCGTTCCGACCTTTTGTAAACCCTAATTTCATCATTGGTTCTGTCGCGCACCCAAACGGGGTTTTTCCCTTTGACTTCGAAGTAAACCTTTGATCGATCTTCTTCATGGAGTTTGAAAGAAATATGACGGCGAGAAACTATTCGATCGGTGGAATTAAACCCTAATTCTCTTCCGAAGTCGAAGGTTTCGGAGCCTTTTTGGAGTCGGGTTTTGAAACCGCTTTTGCTTTCGATTTCCATGTTTCTGCAGAGTGATTTTGCCGACTAGCTTCTGGTACGAGGAGTTTTGTATTTCATAAATACAGGAGGGATTTTGGTGATATTTATATTTTTTGAAAATTTTATAAATTTAAAAACTATCTTTAAAAAGCTAATATAACAATAAAAAGTAATATTTTAGAGCTTTCACAATCATAGACCTCTTAAGAGGTTCATGGCTTTGTCAGATCAACTTTCTCTCTCTGTCACATCAGTTTTCTCTTTCCCATATATTTCATAAATCTTTCACACTCAATCATGGACCGGTCCATGATTAATTTAATAAAAAAATATAATAATATAAAATTATAATGATAAAAGACAATAATTAAAAACTATTTATAATTAAAAGACAATAATTAAAAACTAATTATAATTAATAATTACAATAATAAAAAGTCATAATAATTAAAATTTACAATAACTGAAAGTTACAATAAGTTAAAATATAAAAAAAACTTATAATTATAATAAGTTCTAATTTTTCATTTTTAATGAATTAAACTAATTGAATTTGATAATTACAAATTTGGTTTGATAATTAAAAAAAATAAAAGAAAAACCTAAAATCTAGTTTATTATTATTATTTTAGAGTTGGGACCCACTTTTTTTGAAAAATAAACGGTTCCTCTGTAAGGGACGATTCATGCCATGTGGCCAAGAACCACTTCCTCTAGGGTAATTTTTTCTTGAAGCGGTCCATGGTGTTCATGGACTTTCACCATGGCACCATTGTGGATGCTCTTAGTTTGTTTTATAGCAAGTCTATTTTTTTAATTTTATTTTTAATTATGAGATATATAAAATCTCTATTATTAATGGTAAAAATGTCAATTAGGCTGCGTTTGGGACTGAACATGACAAACTCAATGTCTCATATTTGGCGTGACATGATACAATAAAAAAACTCACTATCCTATGTTTGACGCGACATAAGACTGAGACAATATGGGACAAAAATGTCTTTTTTCCCACCAAAATATGTGGATAAACATGGGACAAAAATAAATCAAAAACTAAAAAATTATTGATCTACCCTCATTGTTGTATAAACCTAACATGATATTTGTTTTAATGGTCATCAACACTCATCGTCGCCGCCACCACCATCGACGGTCACCGGTAGCCACCGCCAACCACCTGTTGGCCACCTACACCTATTTCTCAACTACAAAAAACCTCCTCCTCCACCTCCACAACCACCGCTCATCGCCACCACCACTAACATCGTCGACCACCTCCACCTCCAAATCACCACCACCTATCACTGCCACCACCACCAATGGCCACTAGTAACCACCGTCGGCCACTTCTACTACTTCCTCCACTACAACAACCTCCTCCACCACCTCTACAACCACCGCTCATCGTCGCCACCACTACTATTGTCGACCACCTCGACCTCCACCGATCACTACCACCCATCGCCACCACCATCACCACCACTGGCGGCCACCTCCACCCATTCCTCCAATACAACAACTTCTTCTACCATCGTTCATCACCACTACCATCATCGACTACCTCCACCTCCATCGATTACCACCCATCACCATTATATATCTGTTACATCATGCACAACTACCTCCTCCACCACCACTGTCTACCATTTTCATGTCATCTACAACCATCGTCACTCACCAACCACCTATCGCCTTTACCTATACCTGTCATTGCAACCATTTCCCGCCAATTCATAAATAGCTTCCAAATTGAGTCAAACATAGTATTTCATTTGTATGAATTGGGTTTTTTTTCTAACTATCGTTAATTATTTCAGAATTTTCATTAAAATTTCGTACTATTGTTTATGTATAAGAATTTTTTTGTAAAAAACTAAAAATGTTTATAAATTAAATTATTTAAATATATATTTTATTTGTGTCATTTATAATTATTATATGATATATACAATCATCAAACAACTTTTAGGGAAAACTTGTCTAGTCATGTCTAGTATAGTCCTAGCCATACCAAACACAGACACTTGTTTTGTCTAGTCCTGTTCTGCCCTGTTCAGTCCTAACTTATCCTGTACAGTCCTATTCAAATATATCTACGTATAACGCTACCTTAGTGTACAATTTACAAAATACACATGGTAATCATCGAAAGCCTATTGGGCCCTATAAACGTTTTAGCTCAATTTCTTCACGAACTCATTTTGCGGCCCAACTTAAAAACTATAGGAAACAGCTCACGCTATCAATCGCGCGTGAGCTACACTCGTTTCTTTCTTATTTTATCTCCGATCTTCGCTTTCCCTCCCTTTATTTCTCCCCCAATCTTTCTTCTTCTTTTTTTCTAGGGTTTTTCATCAAGGTTTCTGCCATACAAATCGTCAGCCATGGCCAACAATAAGAAAGAACCGTTAGACATCTCCGATCTAAGCGCCTCCCTCCCGGCGGCCGCTGCAGGTATCTTCATCAGTTCATCCTAGACCCTAATTTCACGAGTTTGCTAAAAAAAGGCTTGCATTTTATGTAAAATCCTCATGTGTTGTCGTTCGTGCAGCTCTTAATGCGGATGATCGTGCGGGGCTTGTAAACGCATTGAAGGTTAGTGATTATCGTTAAATTGTATATACAATTGTTTAATTTAATAGTATAGGTTGATTTTGAAATTTGTTTCTCCGCCGTGTGGTATGTGTGTTTTATATGCAGAACCAGCTCAAAAACCTGGCGGGAGAACACTCGGATGTTCTTGAGAGTTTGACCCCTGCAGTCAGGAAGAGAGTTGAGGTTCTGAGAGGCATTCAGGTAAACGAGAATTAGGGGTTATTTGTTTGAGCTGTTTGTTTTTGTTATACGATAGAATATGCTTAATTGGTGCTTGGTAATTGATCTATGAAGTGTTCATGCCATTGTGTTTTTTGAAATTAGGTTGATTGCTAGCATTTATTGGGGTCGAAAGTTGTGTTAATCTTAAAATACTAAATGATGGTGTGTGTGTTTGTTGTGTGTGTGTGGGGGGGGAGTGGTTGATTGTAGCATGTGTATGTTGGCACATGCAATAGACCCCATGCTTACAAGAACATCAGATGGACATGCAAAGGAAAGGTGGTATTTTTATGGTTATCTCGAAAGTTAGAGGGCTATACATAATACTCTAATGGGTAACAGTTAAAACGATTGTGAGGATTACGTATGATCTACGTCTTGAAGACCAACTTATTTTTCCATATATAGTTGATCAGCTCACAGGCAATCAAAACTCACGGACTCGCAATATGAAATCTTGAATTGGAACTTGGGACTCACAAGTTGGAACAGTTCCCAGCTGCTCCATAGTTGCGTATTGTTGTAGGCAAGACCGCTCAATTTTCTGATTTGGTCGTAATTAGGGCACTATATCTCTGCTTCCATCTATAGGTCCATTTAATTCAATTTTTTAGAAGACTGATTCTTGATTGCAGATTTGCAGTAAATACGCATGAGGATGAATTCTTGCAACTTTGATGCATGATCTTAATTGTAATTGTTCGTATTTGAGTGCATGATCTTTATTGTGGTGGGATATCCTCATACAACGTGAAGCGCTGTTGATATTTTTCTTAATTTGCAGAGTGAACATGATGAGCTAGAGGAAAAGTTTTTTGAGGAGAGAGCAGCACTAGAAGCAAAATACCAGAAACTATATGAGCCGCTGTATTCAAAGGTGATGAAATATGATTATGCCAACTTGCATGTTTAGTCATTGCTTGATTGTTGTCTATCTCTTTATTGTGTAGATTGGCTACTGAATATATAGGTTGTGTTTGCTAGTATTAGTAACAAGTGTGAAGTGGGTAGGATGCGAAAAGGACAAATGAGTTACAACTAATTACAACTTGGGACATGTGAAGCACATAATAACAGATTAACAATGGGGCGTTGTGGGTTAGGCATATTATTCAATGACCAGGCATATATGTATGTATGCACTTGTGGACCAGCCTTGAGTTTGGGTGGCACATTAGTACAATGGAATATGGTGGGGTACATGTCCTGTAGGGTGTGTTTGGTATGCGGGACAAGATGAGACATGACAGAACAAAAACCTGTTGTCCCAACTCTCACGTTTGGTGCGACATTTATAGACTGGGACAGGACTGGACTGAGGTGGGACAAAAATGCATAGGTGGAACAAAAATTAAGGAGATTGCTCAAGATTTGTACATTACTAAACTACCCATGTCAGATTAAAACCCTAAAAGGCTAAAACCTTGCACAATTCTTTTGTTTGCCTAACTCTTGCCCGTCCAGTCCTGTCTGCCTACCTAACGCACCCGTGAGACCAACTCAAGCATGGTACATGGTTTAGTGGCATGTTTGCTTGGTGGTTGGGACGTTTGTATTGATTCATGTGTGAGACATGTGCCACTGGTTATGCTAAATTAAATCATGATGTACTGTAATCGCAGAGATACGATATAGTGAATGGTGTTGTTGAGGTTGATGGAGTGAAGAACGAAGATGCGATGGACCAGACGGATGATAAAGCTGGAGAAGGTATGGTACTGCCGTACTGTAATATGTTCTACTAAATTAAGTACCATCAGCTACTATCTTGTATTGTTCCCTCTTCTTTTTCTGTTAATCCCTAGTCATTGACAAGCGCATGCTTTATTTTGAACAATAGTTACAGAAAAGGGTGTGCCTAATTTTTGGCTAACTGCAATGAAGACCCATGATATTTTAGCAGAGGAGGTACAAACCCTGTTAAATTAACCTTTTCATTGCATGGCTTATCATAATTTAGTCTGCCATTTGATTTTGTGATTTTTCAATAGATCTCAGAACGAGATGAAGAAGCTCTCAAATACCTCAAGGATATCAAGTGGAATCGTATTGACGATCCCAAGGGTTTCAAGCTTGAGTTCTTTTTTGATACCAATCCATTTTTTAAGAACTCTGTTTTGACGAAAGTATATCATATGATTGATGATGATGAGCCTATTTTAGAGAAAGCAATAGGGTAACAATCCTATCCTTGTCTTATGGTGCATGTTTTATCAAGATTTCCCATTAAGCTCTTGTTATGCTTGGCACCTTGCAGGACTGATATTGAATGGCTACCTGGGAAATGCTTGACACAAAAGATCCTAAAGAAGAAGCCTAAAAAGGGATCAAAGAATGCTAAACCAATCACAAAGACCGAGAATTGTGAAAGTTTCTTTAACTTTTTTAGCCCTCCAGAGGTGCCTGAGAATGAGGATGATATTGATGAAGAGATGGTAAGATCTTATTCGAATTAATATTGGAGTTGTTGATTCATATTGCAACTACTTTTGAGTATCATTTTGCAGGCTGAAGAACTTCAAAATCAAATGGAGCAAGACTACGACATTGGGTGAGTATTATTTTTTGTTTGCCTGTTAGGCTTTGAAAATCGGATATTGGTTTGTCGATTCGAATGTTGTTGCTTACATCCAACTCGTTCTTATGGTCTAGTTTTGCTATCTTTTCTTTTCACACACTTTGCACAAACTGTGTGGGTGGGTTTGGGGGGGGGGGGGGTCTTCGAGTCTGCATACCTCCCACCCCTCCCCCAGACCCACGTCCACCTCCAGGTGGGACATATCGGGCTTATTTGGTTTGGCTTTGTATTTTTTACTTGAATCCTTGTAAAGATATATGTATTGCACTTGTTTTGCAGTTCAACCATACGAGACAAAATAATCCCCCATGCTGTTTCATGGTTTACGGGTGAAGCTGCTCAAGATGACGAGTTTGAAGGTATTGATGACGAGGATGATGAAGATGACGACGATGATGACATTGAAGATGAAGATGAAGACGAGGATGAGGAAGATGACGATGAAGAAGAAGAAGAAAAGAGCAAGACCAAAAAGGTGACATTTTTTCTGATTATGTTGCATTATTCATTTAGGGCCAGGTTCAAATAAGAATCATATATATTTTGACGACGTGTATATGCATATATATTCATTGATGAACAAACACTATCAAAATATGTTTGTCGGTTAGTATATTCATCAATGTATATGTACTATATAGCAAGTATACATGCATTGGTGCATATACTTACTGAAATTTATATAGTGTATATGCTATATATAGAGGAAAGTTCCGTTAGGAACCCAAAATTTGTTAGGAACCTGAGAATAGCGCTCGATGAATATTCATCATGAAGTCACACATTCAAGATGAAGATTCAAGAATCGATGAGAACCCCGGGAACCACACACATCGACACGTGGCATATTCATTAGGAATATGGACGTGTTATTCATCATGACATATGGCACATTCATGATGAATATGGACGTGTTATTCTTCATCGATCATACATTCAAAACATATAACACGTCCACATTTCTGATGGATAAATCACCTGTCTCTCTGTGGGTGGTTCTCGGGTTTCTAATCAATTTTAGGTTCTAATGGAAATATATATATATATATATATATATATATATATATATATATATATATAGAGAGAGAGAGAGAGAGAGAGAGAGGAGGGAGGGAGAGAGGGAACCCCAAAAAATGAAAACTGAGGAACACTCTGATAACCATCATATGTACGGTATGCACGAAGTTCCTTAGTTTTTAATTTTTTTGCGCTTTTCCTCATAACCTGACCGGCTGACCCTATGTATCATTTGAACTTCCTCCTATTCATTTATTCTTTACATTTTGGAACATCCTAACATGTTACTTATATTTTGTTTCATGCTATCGGCAGTCTTCTGGACCAAAGGTAAGATAACCAGAATGTATATATATATATATTATGAAGTTGTTAAAGAGTTTGATTTCAAAGAGACACTATTTTACTAGTTTTTGGTGTAAACTACAGAAGGGCAGCGGCATTGCAAACGCTGGGGGCGAACAGGGTGAGCGACCTCCAGAGTGCAAGCAACAGTAGCTTCAAAGGTTGATGATTCCCGAGTATTGGGTTCAGATTTTCTGGCATTCTGATAGGAGTTTTCTTGGGGGGTTTTCTCGGAAACAACCTGTTTGTCTCTCGAGACAGATGTAAGGTTTGCATACGCTTTTACCCCGTCTAGACCTTACCTTTGGTTATAGGTGTCTTGGGTAACCATATTGAATTATCTAAAGGGTACAATTGGAAAAAGTATATGTTTTAGGATTTTGCCTTTCTTTTTGGTAACCATGGGTTTCTATGCCTGGAATCTGTGGCTTGTGAACCTCCATGGCCACAAGGGTTTTGGCAACATCTGGATTTTGCCATTTTTGTTCTATTCTTTTTTGGCATCCTTTAGATTTGCTCCGTTTTTGTGTGTTTATGATAGTGTGGTTTTATACTTTTGGGAGAAGTCTTTTTTATCTTGACGAATGTTTGGTTGATAGAATGTTTTTGAGGGATTAGGATTTCATGGAAGAATTTAGAATCTTTGGTGTGTTCGGTTTGTAGAATTTAGAATAAAATTGAATTATATTCTTTACAGACAATTTATAACAAAATTATAAATAGTTAAATTATCTTTTATTAATTGATTAGTATAAAATGAATGAGTATAAAATATTATTACAAACAAATCTTATGAAAACCTATGAACCGAGTGTTCCCGAAATATATTATTTGTGGAATTTCAATTCTACATTTTCTTTCAAACCATACACAAGAATGAAATAGAATTCAATTTCTAAAATTCTGTAAACCAAATGAACCTTTAAATCATGTAAACCAACTATTTTGAAGCTGCCATTCAAATCTTAAAGTACAACTAGAAGCCTACTCGTGCAATGCAGCGAGATACATCACGATTTTAATGTTTTATTTTATTTTTTTATCGATTTATAGTACGATTTTGGATGGTTTTGAGAAAGTGATAATGTTTTTTTTATAAATTTGTTTAATTTAGACTTAATAATGTAATGTTTTTTATATATAAAAAATTAAGTATTTTGTTAGAATTCAATGATTATCTTATATATTTTAATGACATCTAAAAAAAATAACCAATTACATATTTAATAATATAATTAAAACAAATTTACAGTAATATAATATATTAATTAATAGTGATATATGGAAATATCTGCATAAAAAGAAGGCCCTACACATACCAAATTGGTGGGTGTTAGAAGCCTGCAATAATAATATGTATCTTGTGCTTTGATACTTGTAAATTAAGAGATTTTTAAAATCTTGCATAAAATGAAGTTACTTGTGCCTAATAATTTGTATTTAAGAGTTTTTTATCCGGCTTTATAATATAATATAATATATATATTTTTATATACGGCAAATGAACTCACACACCTTACTCATTTTTTGTGAGCTTTGAATCCAAAACCCCCTTGGATGGTGGGCTATACCGGTAACCCGGATACCGCTAAGCTAAAGACCCTTTTCTGGATGGTGGGCTATACCGGTAACCCAGATACTGCTAAGCTAGAGGCCCTTTAGTTACCATCAAAATATTGTACGTTGCACACTTGCACTTCTCGTCAAGATATGTAGCGTCCATCTTTCAAAAATTAAGGGGGACGCCCTGTATGTGTTTGGTATGCGAGACAAGGGAAAACTTTGTTATCACTCATTTGATGCGATATTAGACTAGGGGGTTGTTTTTGTTTTTTTTAAATCTCTTAATAGCTCTTAAGTCTGGATCGTTCAGACCTTTTTACACACCATCTCTTATTAATCATAACTAAAATAAGACTTCAGACTTTAGACCTCTTAGGGTGCGTTTGCTTTGCAGACTGTGTGGGACAGGACGGGACAATAATTCACTGTCCCATGTTTGGCGTGACATGGGACAAGACAAAAGTTAACTGTCCCATGTTTGGCGTGACATGGGACAGGGACAAAGACTGGACAGGGTGAGACAAGATGGGACAAAAA
This sequence comes from Arctium minus, assembly GCA_954870635.1. Classification (NCBI taxonomy): domain Eukaryota; kingdom Viridiplantae; phylum Streptophyta; class Magnoliopsida; order Asterales; family Asteraceae; genus Arctium; species Arctium minus. The sequence continues at coordinate 979,932 of OX941091.1, read as the reverse complement.
GGGGTATTTTCTTGTTCCACCAAAATAGGTGGAACAACATGGGACATAAATGAGACAGAAACTAAAAATCACTGATTTACCGCCATTTGATATATAATCCTAATATGGTATTAGTCTTAAGGGTCACCACTACCCATCGTCGCTACTACCACCATCGGCGGCCACTAGTAGCCACCGTCGGCCACCTCTACCTATTTCTCCACCATAACAACCACCTCCACAACCATCGGTCATCGCCACCTCCACTAACACCGATCACCACCACCTATTGTCGCCACCACCATTGACGACCACCGGTAGCTACCACCAACCATCGTCGACCACTTCCACCTCTTCCTTCACTACTACAACAACTTCCTCCACCACCTCTACAACCACCGCCCATCGCCACCTCCACCAATCACCACCACCCATTGCCGCCGCCGTCACCGACGCTCACCGCCAACCATCTTTGGTAACCTCCGTCTCTTCCTCCACTACAATAACCTTTATTACCACCGTGCACGGTCACCACCACTACCTCTATTACTATCTTTCACCTTCTTCACAACTATCGTCTTTCACCGACCACCCATCGTCTTTTATCTTTACTCGTCGCTGCAACTATGCATCCACCAATTCATTAAGATCTTCCAAATTGAATCAACTATTATGTTTTTTATATGAATCGGATTTTTTCGAACTACCATAAATTATTTCAGATTCTTCATTCAAATTTCCTACTATTGTTTTTGTATGTATTTATATGTATGAAAATTGTGTAAAAAAATTAATAATGTTTTTTAATTAAATTATTTAAAGATATACTTTATTTGTGTTATTTATAACTATTATATGACATATAAAATTATCAAACAACTTTTAGGGAAACTTGTTCAGTCCAGTCCTATCCAGTCCTAGTCGTACCAAACACAAGACAACCATTTGTCTTGTCCAGTCCTGTCCCGTCCAATCTTGTCTGCGTACCAAACGCTACCTTAAAAAACAAACGACACCTAGGACACATATTCTCATGTCTAATCAAAGATTCACAATAGATGGAACAAAAATCAGGTAAATCACCAAACTAGCTATATCAAATTAAAACCCTAAAACCTTTTACAATTTCTTTACCCATCTACCTCACTCTCGCCTCACCCACCAATATCTCCAAACGCACAACACACATTTTCCGAACAATACGGAAATTATTCAAATCCATGACCTTCAAGACATTATTAACCCCTAAGGGATGAACTCCCAAATACTACGTGTACTTTTATACCCATATCAAAAATCCAACTACAAATTCAAGTGAACATTTAAGTGAATGATATGTGGTAGGAACAATCCACCCTCAAAAGTTGTCAAACAAATTACAAAAGAAACCATGTGTGATTAGATTAATTATTCAAAAATCCATTCTATCTACTACTTGTATGAAATCAAACCTTCCTTCATTTGGATGACTGGTTGGCAGCATCTTGTTTTGATCCCGACATCGTGGCACCAGCAGCAGCGGTCACTGCCACTGCAGCTGCACCCAGTTTTACTCCGCCTGCAGCTTTCGCAGCTCCTGCTACCTTGGCAAACGCGGCTATACCCCCAACCAGTATAGCCCTCAAGGCAACTGTTGGTTTTACATTCATAATTTCTGCACCCTGCAAACTGAGATGAATTTAGAACCAAAATCGCAAAAAAAAAAATATTGATACATGTAATGTAACGTGTATCTTTATACAAAGGGTCATTGGACCAACGGTATTTGGGTTACCGTAGGAGCCTAACTTCCAAGGAGGTCAAGGTTCAAACGTCATCAAATGCGAGGAGTGTGTGAGTATTTGCCGTATATAAATATTATATACTTCGAAAAAAGGTGATTGTCTCACTCACACAATCGAAGAGAAAACCCTCAATTCTTTCTACTTAGTCACTTCTTGGGGATTACATCTCTATCTATAATGAAATCAATTACTAATAATCAGAAAGGCTAGTAATTACTCTAGCAATAACACTGAAAACATCCTAGATAAAGCTTTCCCTTTGATTGTGCGAAAACAATCCCCCTTAAGTAATGTGCGTGTTGTTATCTTGGGTAAACCAAACTAAACCAAGCGGACATAGTAAATCCACACAGAGGTAGGGTCTGGGCCTCTGGGGAGGGCAAGATGTACGCATGCTGGCAGAACCAATAGATAAAACAAGCGACTAAGAAATAGGTGAGCATGTGTGCACAAACAAACCCTGTTGTTATCTTGGGTGCAATGCTCAAAAGATACTTGGTGTTTCTTTACCATGAGACACCCCACAAAGTACAAACCTAGCTCCTTTTTTTTGAAGTTATAATATTTATATACCGGAAATGCAACAAATAAACTTACACGCCCTCCTTACCTTCAGTGAGATTTGAACCCCCTACATCCGGGAAGGCCAAGGCCCAAATACTGCTAGGCCAAAATCCCTTTGGTTAACTTAATGCATTGTATCCCATCAAAAGTTCAAAACTCCGTAATTAAGCATGGTTGAGCGAGAATTGTACTAGGTTGAGTAACCTAGTTCCTTTTGGTGTTTTCCTAGATCCTTTATTGCAACAGTTTGATGGTTAGGTGCATGCAACATGGAGGCATCCACTTTCTACATACACTACAAGAACTATCACCACAAATAGTAAATTGGAAGACCATGATAATGACGACAAACAACAATCTGGATGGTTATGTACTTGTAACATTCAGATTTTGTACATTGCTATGTATTTGTAATTGTAGTTGTCTATGTTGTGCTTTGTGCTCCCTGTCCCCTTATTTGTGTAACCTACTTTTCTTTCCTCTGCAAGCTGGGGGTCTTCACGTAAACATTCTCTCTACCCTTTCGAGTAAAGGCAAGGTCTGCGTACATCTTACCTCCCTAGACTCTACCTGTGCTTTTGGATTACTCGCCCGTTTGGTTTGGCATCATGGTTTCTCTTTCCTCTCTATTACATTGTCTGTTTGCTTGTGCATCACCTACATCTTTCTCGCTTGTTTTATCTAATTGTTTCGCAAGTTGGAAGTCTTCACGTATAAATTCTCTCTACCCCTTGAAGTAGAGGTAAGGTCTACATACATCTTACCCTCTCCAAACCCTACCTCTGTGTTGGATTTACTAATTCGTTTTGTTTGGTTTGGTTTAGCTTCTATGTATTTGTAGACCAACTACCAACACCAATTGAAACGCAACAAGAAACGGACACACAAAAGGACATCATAACATAGGATGTATCTATAATAAGCATATAAACTTTGAGGCTGTATCTATTGGCTGTATCTATAATAAGCATATAAACTTTGAGGCTGTATCTATAATAAGCATATAAAATTTGAGGCTGTATCTATAGGCTGTATGTATGTATTGTATATAAACTAACACCTCGAATGGTAACACAAAAGAGCATCCTAAATTAACAATCAATGTCATTACAAATAGAAATCCCAAACACATCGATTTCGATCATGTTCATACAATTTCCATTCCTCTTTTGTTAGATGCGAATTACTCATGATTCATGAACCAAAAAAGAATCAAATATTTCAACCCTAAAAACAATACGAACCGCATACAAATCTATCTTCCTCATCCTAATAAACGAATAATCAACGCAAATCACATAAAAATACATAGAACACATCCAAAACCAAATCGCGTTCAACACAACATTGAATAGACAAACAATCGCACGCGAATCGTAGAAGAACAAAACAGCAAAGAAATCAAACCTAAAAAAAGCCTCAAAACGATTCGAACAACGTTGAAATTGCGTTGACAAGCTACGTAGATTGAGAATTATAAGGGAGAAGAAGCTAACCAAAATTTTCTCCAACGAAAGTATAGATTTTGCGTTCACCCTGCAACAACCTCCGGTTTGCTACGTCGGCAAATTTGGGGGAAACGCTTAAAGTATTTGATTCCAGAGTAAATTGCATTTATAGTCCTCGTGGTTTTTCAAAAGTTTCTATTTTTGTCCCTGTCATTTGGAAATTACATTTTTCGCCCTAGAGGTTTTGATTATGTTCCCCTTTTTGTCCCTAAAGCAAACGATGTTAATAAAGTTCCGTTAAAGCCACGGTAAATATGTCTTTTCAATTTCTTTTTGTTAATTCGAATCCCTCCTCTCCTCAATTTCATCTTGTTGGAAAAAAATTATAAATCTAGACCTAAAAAACTTTGAATCAACCATCAACAATATCTAGAAAGGAACCAAAAGGGTGTTAGCCTAGTGGTAAGGCATGTGGACTAGCTAGTAGCGGTCTCATGTTCGAACCCTGGGGGACGCATCCTGGAGGTACGGGGGCTTCGACCCCGGGCTGCATGCTTTAGCAGTCGGGCTTCGACCCATATTGCCAGGGATTAGTCTGGGCCCAATGTGGTCTGGGATACCCTATCCAAAAAAAAAAAACAATATCTAGAAAGGAGGATACGTTTTTTGGTTCGTTTAAAAAATGAGGATGATTAACTTTCTGGTTCGTTTAAGCTATGAGATGGGTTGGGTTCGTTTCAAATAATCGACTCACGCGAGGGAGGGGATGCGAATACAATCATAGAGTCCGACAAGGGTGTCATGGAGAGAGCAGTGAATGGGTCATTAATCGAGAACAGGTCCTCGTCAGAAGTTGTCCTTGACTCGGGTCCTTCCACTCCTCCACATTTTGTCATTACGCCTCTCCATTTGATTTAAGGTTTGTTCAAATATGACTCGGTTTAAAAAAAACAAGTTGGTCTGTTGTAAAGAGAAATGTATGGAATGATGAATACCAACAAACTCAAGGTTAGAAAGTAATAAATCACAGAAAACCCCATATGAGCCTTTTTTCAAGATTTAGAGTTTCTTCATTTACGTTTAGATTTTTTTTGGTGTGAAGAATACGAAGATGAGGAGAGAGATGGTGAACATTCAAGAATATAGAAAATAATAATTAAAAGAAAGTGCTAAAATATAGAAAATTGTTGAAACTGAAAAAGACATGTTTACCCCTTGACGTGAGGGGCAAGTGGGGGTGTTTTAACGACCATTTAGTAACATCGTCAGCTTTAGCGACCAAAATGGAAATAAAGTGAAAAATGCAATGCCAAAAGATGTAATTTTGAAATCACAAGGACAGAATTATCAATTTTTGTCACAAAAGGGATGAAAATTGTAGTTTATATTCTGAATGACTACAATTTACCTCTTTTATTTAAAAAAATAGTAGTATAAAATAACGTTTTAACTAATCCGTTAATGATATAAACGGTTTGTTTGATTGGATGAACTAGAATGACAAAATAATGAGAATTTTCAAAATTGTTGTAAGAATAATTGTTTGATAGGTGTTATAATAAAAAGATTATCATTAAACCTCTGTATAATTTAATATCAATTGAAATATGACTGTTTGATATGTAACAGAATAATTAAAAAATTAATTAGTCTTGCAAAGACTATTATGCCCCACAAGGAAATAAGAAGAAAAAGGGGCAAACATCTTTTGTAATCATTTGTGGTCGAACAAGATTTTGTGAGAATAATATAATACTAGAAGCGTACTCGCGCAATGCAGCGATATACATCACGATTTTAGTGTTTCATTTTATTTTTTTGTTGATTTAGTACGATTTTGGATTGTTTTGAGAAAGTGATAACCAATTACATATTTAATAATATAATTAAAACAAAATTATAATAATATAATATATTAATTAATAGTGATACATGGAAAGATCTGCATAAAAGGAAAGTCCTACACATACCAAATTGGTGGGTGTTAGAAGTCTGCAGTAGTAATATGTATCTTGTGCTTTAATACTTGTAAATTAAGAGATTTTTAAAATCTTGCATAAAATGATGGTACCTTATGCCTAATAATTTATATTTAAGAGTTTTTTATCTGTGTTTTATAATATAGTATAGATAATACCATGAGCAAATGCATTATTATACATGATTATAAAAAGACAAACATGAGTGCATGACGAATACGGGTCATTTATCAATGAAGAATGCAGGATATATTTACCGATAACTCTTATGACAGAGTTGATGAAGTTTTAAAGATATCAACTTATTTTGAGCCCATACCAATATTAACGGAGTCCAATGAAAATTGACGTCAAATTCATGAATGACATAAGCAAAGACTAATACCCTGTATCCTATGATGACCTAACAAGGTTATATGTTTTAACTTATTTTTATGTATCATAGGCACACAATTTTAGAAGTGTGTAATTATTACACTTTTTAATTAACCAAAATACAATTTTACCCTTAATTATAGTGAACATTTACTTTTTGAAGGCAGACATTTATTTTGAAACAAACTAAAATAGTAATGTAGACACTTATTTTGAGACATATGAAGTATTAGTTTTTTATTTTTACATATATCGAAATTTGATGAAATGAACAATGATGGGGACATGGAGGAGGAAAATAAGAAAGGAAAACATGTTATTTTATTAACAAAAATTCGTCTCTATTTTTAAGTCGGAATGTTTAGACTCTATTTTTCTGTCCAAAACCTACGTAGTTGCCAACACCCTATCTTTCACCCTTTTTTTTTAAATTTTCAAGTATATAATATTTATATATGATAAAACGTAATGCAGATCTCAACTGTAATATCCCGAAATTTTGAAAGAAAATATTGTTCAAATAAATGTATTGGTTCGAATTTGAAAACCATGTGGAACTAGATGGACTAAAGTTGTCAATAGAAAAAAAAAACTTTAGATATTATGGATAACCATCTCGTAATTATGCTTAGCCCGTTAGGGTTCTACAAAATTAATGGTTTATTAGTGCAGCAAAAGAGAAAAGGGAGAAGAAAAAAAAAAAGAGTCCGGTTGAAATATTTGGGGTTTGAAGCATCGATCTTTAGGGTTTAAGATTGGGTTCGTGTTTGAAGTTTTGATCGTGATATTAAAGATTTGTTGAAGAAAATCGATGGAGTTCTCATTGGATATTTTCTTGGATGTTAGCTAAGGTACGAATTCCTTATTTTCCTCTCATTAATTTGCGTTATTTGAGTCGTTATATACGTGTACGGATTCTTCATGTTCCCCATTTTTTTTTGTTCATTCGATCCGTTGTTTTTATGTTAATTCCGTTTATGCTTATTTGATTCGTTACATATATGTATGATTTCTTTGCGTTTTGTTTCGACTCTTTTCGTTATTTCTTCCATCAAGTCGGTTTCCTTCCCGTCCTATTAGTTGATCGTTTAGTTTCCTATTGGTTTTGCATAAGATAAATCGTGGTTTGAATATGTTCAAAACGTCAAACTCAATTTATAAATCTGCTGAATTCCCTTTTTGAAATTTCGTGTTATTTGTAAAAATCATAATAAATCGTTCGTTTATCGGATTAAGGCATACGATATATTTTTGAAAAGCTGGAGATGTCGTCTACGATTTACTGTCACACGAGCAAACTGTAATTTTTATTCTAAGGTGTCTAAAATCTGGGTTTTCCAAAACTGGTCTCGTTTTAGGCCAGAACAACGCGACGGTTTTCAAAAATTCGTGTAAAATCCATTTTAAATCCGATTCAGTCCATTCTTGATTCGTTGGAATCCTAAGACATTTATTTAAAACTTCTGTTTAGATATTGTTTAACTTATTGTAATTATGATAAAATATCGTATTTGTAAACGTGTAAAGTTCTGAAAATAGTACGACATGATTTCGAAAAGTTGTGTGTGAAATTCCTAGTCTATGTTCGGATTTGATTCGCCGTACGTTTTTTTGGTTTCAACTCTTTTGTAAAGGTTCATAATGAAGTTACGTCTTTGTTTACTAAACTCGTTCCTTTTAAATTCCGTTTCTATTTGTAAGTATTTTAGTTTTAAAGTGTTTGAAAAAAATAAAGCTTTTGAGTGGAGCGATCAATATTTTTTGTACGTTTAAATACCCTTTTTATTCGCTTTGTAATTCGTATGATTTGATATTCATTTAGTATGACCACATGTGTTGTGACATACTTTTGAAGTTTATACGTTAAGGTTTACCGAGCTACTAACCACCTATGGGGGTACCATAGGCACGTCATTGTGACACCGATGGCGTGACACTACCCGTGGCAGTGTGATTAGTCCACGGCGTCTCCTTTTGATTTTGTGTGCTCTGATGAGAGCTGGCGTGGTGTGATGGGAGGCGTATGGGTCGACCCTAGTTTGTAGGGTGGATGACGGTGTAGTGCCCAACACCGCATCTCACATTAGTTAGTACAGTTGGATGAGAATGTCCAACGTACGTGCCTATGTGTCTTATGTCTGACACTTGTTGTATCTGTTTATGTGTGACATGAAACTCAAGTGTATGCGATTATTTGTTCGAGCTCGTTATGCAATCTTATGATATGATTTTGATTTGAGTTTCTTTGATTCCATTTGGTACTAGTGACCAATTTTTGTTCTAATGTGACGATTTTGATTTTGATATAATGAATTTGGATATAATTTTGTTATGGCCTTTGATTAAGTAATTAAATTGAGTTATTTGGTCTAACTTCTTTTGATTTCTTTTTCTTTGTTCCGGGTTATTTTGATATGTTGTTGAGGTTAAATGTGGAATAAATTTTACTCAATCTAACTTTCATGAACACTCAAAAATTCGAGTCTCGTGTGCAAAATCTAGATTTTTTTATATTCTGTATTGGGTTCGATCATTCTTTTGTTATCTATTGTATCTGTGCACTGAGCGTTTGACTCAACCGCATTTCTTTGTTCGCGGCAGGTATTCAAAGGGAATCTAAAAAGTTTAAGAGATTCAGAGCTTCATCCTATATAAGAGGTTGTTGGTAAGAAGTTTTAGGTTTTATTTATGGTTTGATGTAAGTATTGGAAGAAAGAAAGTGTATCGTTCGAGACAATTATTATTTTTGATGGTGCTTATTTTAATCAAGGTTTAATAATGCTCTATATGTTTGTATTGATGGTTTGTTTTAGGTTAAGATGTAATCCGGGAAGGGGGTGTTATATCAACTTTCAATGAAGTTTTAGCTTTTGACTTTGACAGATATTGAGTTCATCATATACTGCTAATTTAATGACCATTTGGTTGCAACACGCCAAAATTCTCATTCTCTATCTATCTGAGTGCCTTTGAAACTAAAAAATAAACCTAAAAGATCTCTTAATTTTCCATCAAAGTCTTAATTCAGGCTAGTTGCTAGATTTCATATGCATTTATTTGCGTGTGTTTATTCACACGTCTAACATGTGATCATATTGCATATGCATTTAATGTGTTTAGATATGTTTATGGAAAATAAGCACTCTTAAAAATAGACATTTAGGGACTGTTTAATAAATGTTTACCCAGTAAGCTCTTCCTAAGTCACTTACCTTACTAGATAAACATTACAACTACCAAGAATCTTACTCGGTAAGAACGATGGCAAGGGTCAAAAGTCTTACCCGGTAAGTGTGGACGGCAAGTCTTACTGGGTAAACACTTAGTAGGTATATTGTTGCATATGATACCGTTTAAATGAACTAGAATCTTACACAAGAAAGCAAGTGGAAGCGTTAATTTTTACCAGTAAACACTTATCGGGTAAGCATTTGGGTAAAAGGCCCCTTAGGTGCCTTTTGTTTTTTAAAAGTTCTAAAGTCTGAAATCTTATTTTAGTTATGATTAATAAGAGGTAGTGTGTAAAAAGGTCTGAACGATTCAGACTTAAGAGCCATTAAGATGTTTTTTTAAAAAATCAAACAACCCCATACTATGTGGCAAATAAAAATAAAAATGTGAACATAACTTTTATTATAGGTGGGCAAACTTATTAACTGGTCGATTCTTCGACCAGTCTCAACCTCCAACATACTTGAAATGGTCCTTCCATAACTAATCCTATCTAGACCCGTTTTGAAAAGAAAAGCACAAGGACTAGTGTAACCAGTAATACCAACGCACCCTTATCACATGTAAAAATACACATGGGTGGACATCGTGGTGTGTGGATGATTTGGCCCGTAACCTGAGTCGTGCAAATGTCGCCCCTGTTTTAGATTTAGTATCTTATATTCATGTGATGGACTACATAATCACATGTGATTGACAATATTAACAATATGTCCTATTTCGTAAAATAAAAGTATTCTCGTTTGAACATATCCTATGACATTATCTAACATATACATACATACATATACAGAAGAAGGATCAAATGTAACGAATACACAATCAAAGTAATATAACAAGAAAACAGCCAAATCACATGTGCTTTTACGTAAGATCACAAAATACATTCAACGCAAGGGTGAGCTGGCGAGTGGCAACCTGACTCGCAACCTCAGGTTGCAACAAAAGTCGCGTGAATCGAATGTGATTTTATACGTGATTTTAATGTAAAATCATATATAATTCTGTCATTTTTCCGTATTCTTTTATTTAGTTACTATTCTCATATGAAGTTGATTCTCTTTTATATATATTGTATGTATATGCCTACGTTTGGGTATTCTATTTCGTAAAAATAATCAATGTTTTAAAAACCGGGTCGACCCGTCCGGTTGAACCGGAAACCGGGGAAGAGAGCGGGTCAATTGCGACCAGGTTTATGACAATTTATGGTCCAGAGTGAACCGACCAGTTTTATTAAAAAACCAGTTGAATCGGTTGATGTATTTGGATTGATGAAAAAACTTATGTTTATGTCAGTTACGTGTGTTTCTTTAATGTATTTGGTCGACCCGATGGTTGAACCGGTTGAACCGTGACCCGGTCACCACACCGGGTCAACCAAAAAACCGGGTTTTAAAACATTGAAAATAATAATAATAACATTCAACGATTTAATTTACTAAAATGTTATTATAAATTTAAAAAAAAAAGGAAATAGTAAAAGAGGTTACCGTCATTCTCGGACAATTACCCCACCAATCTTTTCAGCCACACACGTAATCACACAAAATAAAAAACAAAATCAAAGTCACGTGTTACCCAACCGTCTTATCCACGTGTCCCGCTTAAACCGTTATCTTCCCTTCAGAAATAACCCCCCAAACCCCACCCCCCATTATTTGCTGCCGTCATTTTCTTCGCATTCAGAAATTAAGGGCCGTACGAACACACAAAAACACATCCCTCTCTCTGTCCGGAACCCCTTCCAATTCCCCCGGAGCCGCACCCGCACCCCCCACCTTTTTTTGTTTCATTAAATCATTAATCACCCACATTAATTATGAGCAACAACCATAATCAAAACAAACTCATCCACCACCACCACCACCTCCTTCCGTCGTCATCCACCCACCGTTCCCATTCCTCCACCATCACCACCACCACCACCACCACCCGCTCCAACTCCTCCACCATCACCACCGCCCGCTCCAACTCCACCACCCAGGCGTGCGCCGCGTGCCGCTACCAGCGTCGAAAGTGCGCGCCGGACTGCATTCTCGCGCCGTACTTCCCGCACGACCGGCAACGGCAGTTCCAGAACGCGCACAAGCTGTTCGGGGTGAGCAGCATTACGAAGATCATACGTGATCTCGACCCGCAGCAGAAGGACGAGGCGATGCGGACGATTATTTATCAATCTGACGTGCGGGCCCAGGATCCGGTAGGGGGGTGCTACCGGATCATACGGGAACTCCAACGTCAGATTGAGTTCTCGTGCGCCGAGCTCGAGATCGTGCTGCATCAGCTCGCGATCTGTCGAGCTCATGCGGCACAGAGCCAGAACCAGAACCAACACCATCATCATGATCAGATCTTGATCGATGGTGTCGATTGCGATATTCATCTTGTGAGCAATCCCGACGATCCGCATTTGTACGACGATCCTTCCGCGGTTTTGGATGCCGATAACGTTAACGCCAATCATCAGCAACACGGGCTCGACCTCGATCTAGGTCATATACCACAACAACAAGAACACGAAGATCATCTCGTGCACGGTCATGATCACCACGATCACGATCACGAGCAGTATATTCTCGGACAACAGAATTTGAACGATCACGATGAAGGTTGTGAAGATGATCATGTGGTTCCCCTTCAAGAGATAAACTCGTGGGCCGCCATGAATAATGTTAACTCGCCGCCCTCTTCCGCCGTGTGCCTGGACGTGAAGCCGCAGCCGTTGCATGCTTCCGTCGATGAATGCGAGGATTTCAAACCTCTCCTGATCAGCGACATTCCCGCCGGAGAAAGACATGAATTTAAGTTTGAATTCGATGAAATAAACGAACCCAGGTCTGAAATCTCATCCATAACCTTTATTCTCGCACGATCATTCGTCTATATATATATATATATTGTAATAATTGTTAATTAGAAAATTACTACTAATCCAAAATAATAATTACAATTGAATTCTTTTAGGACAAAGGACCGTATTTTTGAATGATATGACATCGAAGTTCTATCTATACGTGAGACATGACATACGGGAGACATGACAGTACAAAAACTTGTTGTCCCAAGATTGGAACAGAGCGCGGGACCTAATAGAACAAATGCATTTTTCTATCTCATCAAATCAAGATCTTAAAATCTTCTATAATTCTTGCACCGACCTAACTTACTCTCGACACTGTGAGTGTCATCTGCATACCAAACGCATCATAAACGACATTTTAGAATCTTTATGACAAAAAAAGAAAGAAAGATAAAAACATCCCTTACATAATCTGTAACACCTCCTTCCCGAGATGGAAAAGGAGGTTACATCCGAACATAAAACAAGCCGCCAAAAAAAACATACAGAGCATTATTAAACCTTAATTAAAATAAGCACCAACAAAAATAACAAACAACTCAAACGATACACTTTCTTTCTTTCAATATTTCCTAAAACCTTATTAAAGCCTAAAACTTCTTACCAACAAACCTCTTATATAGGATGAAGTTCTGAATTCCTTAAACTCTTTAGATTCCCTTCGAATACCTGCCGCGAACAAAGAAATGCGGCTGAGCCAAATGCTCGGTGCACAGATACAATAGATAACAAACGAATAATCGAACCCAATACCGAATATAATAAAAATCTGAATTTTGGACAAGAGCCTTGAATTTTTGAGTGTTTACGAAAGCTAAATTGAGTATAATCATTCCACATCTAACTTCAACTACAGACTTTATTACCCCAAGACAATGAAAACGAAACCAAAAGAAATTAGACCAAAAGACTCAAATTTAATTACTTAATCAAAAGTCATAACAAAATGAATAAATCCAAATTCATATATGGAGACAGCAGGGTTCAAGACTATCAAATCAAAACAAATATTGTCAACTAAATACCAATCTAGTCTGAGAAGTTTAAATCAAAATCATATCATAAGATTGCATAACGAGCTCGAATAAATAATCGCATACACATGAGTTTCATGTCACACATAAACAGATACAACAAGTGTCAGACATAAGCCACATAGGCACGTACGTCGGACATTCTCGTCCAACTGTACTAAATAATGTGAGATGCGGTGTTGGGCACTACACCGTCATCCACCCTACAAACTAGGGTCGACCCATACGCCTCCCATCACACCACGCCAGCTCTCATCAGAGCACACAAAATCAAAAGGAGACGCCGTGGACTGATCACACCGCCACGGGTGGTGTCACGCCATCGGTGCCACAATGACGTGCCTATGGTACCCCCATAGGTGGTTAGTAGCTCGGTAAACTTAACGTATAAACTTCAAAAGTATGTCACAACACATGTGATCATACTAAATGAATATCAAATCATACAAATTACAAAACGAATAAAAAGAATATTTGAACGTACAAAAAATATTGACCGCTCCACCTAAAAACTTTATTTTTCGAACACTCTAAAACTAAGAGACTTAAAATCGAAAGAAAATTAAATGGGACGAGTTTAGTAAACCGTTGACGTAACTTCATGTACGAACCTTTACAAAAGAGTTGAAACCAAAAACGTATGGCGAATCAAATCCGAACATAGACTAGGAATTTCACACTCACAACTTTTCGAAATCGTGTCGTACTATTTTCAGAATTTTATACGTTCACAAATCCGATATTTTATCATAATTCCAATACGTTTTAGAAAACAATATCTAAACAAAAGTTTCAAATAAACGTCTTAGGATTCCAACGAAACAAGAATGAACCTAATCGGATTTAAAATAGATTTTATATGAATTTTTGAAAAACACTGCGCTGTTGTTGTCTAAAACGAGACCAGTTCTCAAAAGTGCCGATTTTAACCAACTTAGATCGAAAATCACAGTTTTGTTGTGTGATGACAGTTTGTAAATGACATCTCGAGGTTTTCAGAAACATATCGTATGTTTTAATCCGATAAACGAGCGATTTGTTATGATTTTTACAAATAACACGAAATTTCCAGGATAAAATTCAGCAGATTATAAATAGAGTTCGATGTTTCTAGAATATTCAAATCTCGATTTATCATATGTAAAACCGAAAGAATACACACCCGAGAATACACACGAACAAACGATTAACTAAATGAAATGGAAACGCAAAGTAACTTTGGAAAAGAAAAAAGAATACGCTTTACTCACCAAATCGAACCGAATGACTCGAAAGAACATTAAAGAAACCGTACACGTAGTTAACGAATCAAATAAACACTTCGAATTACGAATCCGTACACATATAAAAACGGATCAAATAAACACAATGGAGAGAAGATAAGGAATCCATACACACGTATATAACGACTCAAATAAACGCAGGTTAACGAGGGGAGAATAAGGAATCCGTACCTTAGCCAAAATATGAACTTTGCTAATGAAAACCACATCATATTTCTTCAACGAATCTCAAAAATCACGATCAAAACTTTCAAATACGAACCCAATCTCAAGCCTTAATATTTGATACTTGAAAGTAACTCTATCTTTTGCCTTTTTCTTCTTCTTTTTTTTTAAGCTTCCCTAGACGATAATATGAGATGAAATCAAAAGAATTAGCACAAAATTGCTAACCCTAATTTGACCCCAACACTACCTCTCGTGAAACACCAAAGAGATATTCAAGTCTTAATTATTATTATTATTTTTTTTAAACCAAAATATTCTACAAAACTACTACGTCCAACTTAGGAGATATCCAAAACTCTTTTATTTTTTTTATTTTTTTGGCCCATTACATATCTAGCCCCTCTAGTTTCAAAAGATTTCCAAATTTGAACCAAAGTATTTGCTTATCAATTTCTTAAAAATCACGGGACATTACATAATCCATCATCTAAAAACAAATTTGCTTGATTTATTACATCCTGGAAGCAAAATATAATATTTGTGGATTGAATTTGTTATGTCACAGAGGAGACTAAATTAATTAAAAACCTTCTAGAATTCTTTCCCCCGTCTAACTCACTCTTTTCCGCCTAGTCCCATTCCGGTACCAAACTCATCCTCAACGACACTTTACAATCTTTATGACAAAAAATAGATAAAAACGTCACTATATAAACTTGGGTTGTGGCGTACTGGATAAGACCCAAAAGGACATGGGAAATCTCATTTTAGGTACTGCCAAAGCCCTTGTGGTTATCGAGGTTCACCTGCAATGACTCCAACCCATTTGTGGTCCCACGGGGATTAGTCGATGCACGTAAGCTGACCCATAAACCCACAATTTTAACAAACAAAAAAAACACAATCTTTTTGGTTAAATTTCTATAGGATATATATATAATATTATCTATTTGTATGACTCTTGTTTTGAATCATTCTATTTGACTTTCCATTTCAGTGAAGAGACTCTATTCAATGAAGGAAATCACAAAGCCTTGACTAAAGAAGAGAATGTTTCATTCTTCACAAAAGAAGAAACAGTAACCTACCAACAAACCAATGAAGACCATGATCTCAAAGGTGCTGCTACTTTATTCACCCTCACAAATTGTAGCAGCTACTAACAGTAAGCAACCACAACAAGAAGAAATTTTACAGTGTTTTTGAGAACCAAATTTCTTGCTTCTTGTCATTAGCATATATAGATACAGATTCATGCATATCTATATTCAATCTATAAGGATTGGGGAAGTTGGGTCTACATCTTTTTCTTATCTACTTTCTTCCCATATTCATATGTGCATATCTTGAGGAAACAAAAAGAAGCAGATTTGGGAATCGCAATCAAAATGGAACGAAGCCGTTAAGAGGGTATGGAAGAAATGCAAAAGAAACAACAAAGAAGATAACCCGTGAAGAATCGGGTATGAAGTTTCTGTAATAAGAAAAATGAGCGGAATTCATCGGAGAGATAGATTTCAGGTGGAAGATGGAGATTTGGGATATGTTTTTGGTTTAATTAAAGAAGTTATTTTTTTTTCGAACAATCTTTATAGGTTGCTTTCTTTCAAGTTAATTGCAAGTTGAGGTAGTTTTCTTGCCTCTTTCCCTTTGTAATCATGTTGGTCTTTAAGGTTTAAATTCAGTTTTGGATACAATTTATTCGTTAGATTAACTTATCAAGGGGTCGTTTACCAAACGCTTACAGGGTAAGTCATGTCACTTACCTTACCTGGTGTGCACTACCAGGATTACCCGATTAGAGGTATGGCAAGCACCGAGAATCTTACCCAGTAAGTGAAAGAGAAGACTTTTGTCCCGTAAGCGCTTACAATGTAAAAGGTGTTTACCAACAATACATTGTGATGACTAAGAAAAGTTTTGCTATCTCTAAGCGGGATTTTCAGTCATCTATCCTTTATCTTTCCCTAGCTGGGTTTACATGATCAAGCTTGCCTTCATGCTCTTCAGGTATGACCCCGACTCTGTTTATCTATCCCTTTCCCGACTCTTTTAAGGATGTTACCCATAAAGTAAGTACGGGTGGTGACTCTCGCGGCAAGCGCTTACCCGATAAGCGTTTAGTAAATGGCCCCTAACACTGAATTCTCAAATTTGGGAAAAGAAGAAAACAAAGAAATGATAGGGAAATAATGGAAAGAATATTTGTGTTCTTGAAAGAGAAAGGGAGGGAAGGAATGGGAACGAAACAATTTTCCATGTTCTTAAACCGGATAAAACGAAAGAAAACATGTTAAATTACAAATATACCCTTTATATTTGTTTTTGTTTTTCCTTTCAAGGGTATTTTTATGATCATATACTCCTTTCAAATTTTCTTTCACTCCCTTCCTTACGACATCCGGGAGCCTCGTCTTTTCGTTTCCGTCCTAAAAAGTTTAAAGAACACATGGTTTTTATGTTATCCCATTCATTCCCTCCATTTCCATTATTTTCCTTAAAAAGGGTTTCTGTAACAGAGTGTAAATTGAAGTTAGCATGTTTGTATGGAGAAATTATGCATATGAACAGATGCGGTTTCGATATGATTCTATCAACATTTGATAAAATTACCAGTAACGCTATAGAAAATTAGTTCTATGTGAGCATACCTTGTGGTCTAGCTGATTGATCCATCAAAGCTCCAATCTCAAAAGCATCCTCACAAGAAGCGAAATCTGAAACCCGTTGAAACATTTTGTCAAACAGTTGGTGGGCAACATCAAATACCAAATAAATTAAACCGTAGTCGTAGGAGGTGCCATGAATTCGAGGTAGAAACATGAAAAAACGATAGTTGATTATGTTTTCAAGAGAAAATATTTGGAGGTATTCGTCTTCAATCAAACAGGAAACCAAATTGAAAATGTCCCGACTTTTGGCGCGAATGGAATAAATGCATCCAACGGCTGAAATAAATGTATCTATCCCGCCTTGTAATCTTTCAATATCCACCTTATTTTAGAAATTTTGAGATTTATGAAAATTATGTTTCAATGATTATGGTAATTAGATAAAAAAAAATCTTCAAGAGAGAAAATATAGATACACGTTGGAGATCTCTAATATAATTGCTATACATTTTTATAATGAGTTATGAAAAGTCGAAATCTCAAAAAAATAAAAATTGCATTCAACTCCAACAATTATTCTATTTTAACAATTATAACATCAAGTATTTAATATATTTAATAAAACATTATTTATCTTTTTTTCACATTTAATTTTAATACCTTGTTATCGGTGAAGAAAAATTAAAATACTATTTCTCTTTTTTCTTTAAAGTTTTAGAAATTTCTCTAAATTTGGATATTTCTGCATTATCTATCTTCTTTTGTTTATGTTAACATACCATTTAGCATGACTGTTGGAACAAAAAAAAAATTAGATCTTCAAAATTTTCAATTTTAGCATATCGAATAGTCCATATATACTTGAACTTTCTTAAGTTTTTATAATGAAGTAACTTCGAAATGTGAAGTTGTTAAAGTTGAATGCTTGAAGAATATAATTTAGTTTTAAGATTTTGAATTTTGATTATCTATTTTGAATAAATTTTGAAAAATCTGTTGTAGATGATCTTACCTCTAATAACTTTGCAAAATTATAGATTTTCAGAGATTTATATTTTTTTCTTTCTCCGATGAGTATACTAAATGTATGTTAAGATACTGGAGAAAAAAGAAGGTAATATTTCAACTTGAAGAAATCTTTAAAATTTAGTATTGAGTAGAGAAATATATTATTTTAATTATTTTCACCAGTGAGGTTGAATGTGTTCTAATTTTTTATGAATTTTTTTTAGGGTGTATTAAGATAATGAATTTGTAAAAGATTTTAATAATATAACAAATACTGAATTACTAAAATAGAGTAACAGTTGAAGTTGGGTGTAATCTTTTTTAGAAATTTTGATTTTAAATACTCTATCTTAAAATGATTATTGAAGATGTACATTTTCTAATTTTACCAGCAATCCAACCTCAAATCGCCTTCCACTAATTGTCCCAATGCAAAAACCGCTATTAATCAGGGAACCAAACAAGGTCATATAATTTTGTTAAAAGAACTTGTTATTCGAGATCCATATGATTTTTTTGGATTTTTCGAGCCTAACGCCCCATAAGAGTTTACTACTCCTTTCGTCTTAAAATAAATGTCAGCATTACTATTTTAAAGCATGTTTGTTAAAAGTTTAATGAGCTTAATAGAATTCGTAGTTTGTTGGTCTTGGACTAGTGATGGCCAAATGGGCCCGGCCTGACCCGGACCGATCGATTAACCGAAGCCTGGCCCGCTCAAAGCCCGGCCCGGCCCAGTAGTAAACCGGTTTGACGTCCGAAAAGCCGGACCGGTTCATGTTTTTGGAGGATTTGTCGGCCCGAGCCCGGTTCACGACCCGGTTTTTGGCTCGGCCCGACCCGATTCGTACTTTAAAAAAAGAGACGTTATGTTACTGTTTATATACGTTTTTTTGATCTTTTTTTGTATGCATAGGGACAATAAATTATGATAAATACTGTAACACCCTTAATTCTGAAGATAGCAACTCATTAAAAATTTTCTAAATACATCAATAATTGATTCGTCTACAAACACAATTTAAGAATTAACCTCAATACATGCATTCATTCCATACATACAATCTATGACAAGGACGGGTGCTACTAAACCCAACAAGTGTAACACCCCGATTTTCGAAAGGTATCAGTTCAAGATTATGCGAAAACCGATATATTAAGGAAAAATAAGATATTTTATTTTGGAATTGAATCCTAGATTTTATAGTCTTGATGGATAAAGGATTCAATTACGAGTCCAACGGTTCTTTCCGAAGCGAAATCGGAGTTATAACGAGAAGTTATGACCAAATCGGTATTTAACCAAATAAGAAGAAGAAGCAAGTTGTTGGGCTGGGTGGGGCACACGGGTCGTGCACCCTCCTTCACTAAAAGCGCACGGGTCGTGCGTGAGGGGCAGAAGCCCAGATTCGGGGTTAAATGAGTTTTCCCGAATCTCATTCATTTCTCATCTTATTCATTTCAAGCATTCTCTCCCAAACCCTCCTTCTTCACCTACTTCTTCTAAGGTTCTTTCAACCACTAAATCATCACCATTCATTGCTAGATTTAAGAACATCATCCAAGGTTTCGGTTTGGAAGATTCATCACCATCTCCATCTTCATCTTCTTCAAGTATCCAAAAGCTTGATTTTGGGGTTTTCGTCTCCTACTTTATATTTTCTAGATTTTGGGTTGATAAGAGTATTAAATCATCATAGAAGGTTCTTCCAAGTGATTTCATTAAAGCATCCTTCAAGATCTTCATCTTCCCCAAGTGTTCAAGTCTAAGTTTTGGGTTTTCTTCTAAAAACCTACTTGGTGAGTTCCTACTATCATTTTACAAACTTTATACATATCAAATGTTACATTTTGAACTCCTATATATCTCCATGGTTTTGGATCTAAGTTTATGGCATTTTGACCTAACTTGAGTTTTGGGATATTTTAGGGTTCCTAATCATTTTCTTGAAATGTAAAGGGTTTGATCTTATTGAAAGTAAAATGGAGATTTACTTGCACATTTATGTGACTTACCGGAATGAATGTATATAAACTCATTTTATGGTTTTTCATTCTTATCAGCAGTTAAACTTGATAAAGGCATTTTGGTCATAAATGTTTTTGGAAGCTATATGTTTAGCTTTGTTTAGTCACACATGTTATTGTGACAAGTTTAGACTATTACTAGTGGATCCCTAGGTTTTGAGTCGACTTATATTATTGGGATGTCTTTTCCCCATTTTGTAGTTATGGATGCATTTGATCCTCGGGAGCCTTTATGGTATGGTTATGTGAGACCGGTTACTAGTCATGGATCAAATGTAGTCCTAGTGAACGAGTATGACGGTTTCCTCAGGGGGCCTCCCTCACATCTTAGTACGTTCCGAAGTGTTTGTGGCCATGGATTCCAAGTATTTAGCTCACAACTCGGGTCGTGGCCTACTTTTGTGTTCCATCACCACCCTTGGTAAATCGGGTATCCCCCGTCATCGTGAGATGAACTTTTGGACCGTTTGTCCTTTCTTGATAAAGATCTTCATTTGTAAACTAAAACTCTTGAAAAGAATTACTTATGTTACAATTGTTTATATCCTTTGAAATCTATAAACTGTATGTTCTCACTAGGCTTTAATGTAACACCCTAAAAATAGGGATAACAAAAACTTTCCTTAAATGGAGAAGTCAGGGGCGGAACACTGTGGAGTCAATTAGGGGCCAAGGCCCCTGTGTTTTTTCTCCCATGAAGGACAGAGGGTTTCATCCGCAGGTGATAATTTTTTTTTTCTGACTTAGGCCCCCCCACTCCAGTTGTCCATTGTCGAATATGTGATATTGGGTCAACAAAATTTCTTAGTCCAACTTTCCAAACCCTCAAAAGTGAAAACTCAAATTAATAAAAATTATATACCAATAGAAGAAAAAGATAAGATAGATAGTTAATTAATTAATTGATTAATAGCATCGATCTGTTGTATTCATGTAGATCGATTAACTCATAAACAAAATAAAAAAAGCCAGCCAGCCTGAATTACAAACAAACCTCAGGCCTTGAATTTGCAGAAATGGAACCCTAGGTAGCTTGAGAATGAGATGTGGGTTGAACTAGACCTCGTGAATGGGAGGAAGGATAGGATGAAGAAAAGCAGGGTGTATGTAAAGCAGAGTATTGGATTGCCAATTTCATTTACATTTCAACCAAGATTCAATTCAACACAAAAAGCTTCTGGATGGTTCCTTGGAGAAAGAGAGAGAAAGGAGATTCAATTAGCCACCTTATTTTTTCTTTTAAGAAGAATATAAATTTGGTTTTTAATTATTGCCCTCTTTTAACTATACTATAATTGTATATTTATTTTGTCCTTTGTGATTTTATTTTGTAAATTTCTATTTTTCTAACGTGGTTATCAGTTTTAAAAACTATTCTAGTTCTTTACGTTGTTTGATAGATTTTTTTTTGGTAACCGTGGGTTTCCGGACCAACTTACGCGTACCGACTAATCCTCGGGCGACCACGAATGGACTGGAGTCATCGCAGGTGAACCTCCATGGCCACAAAGGCTTTGGCAGTGCCTGGATTTGAGTCATTTGTTTGATAGAATTGCAATCACTTCATCACCCGATGTGTTTTTAGCCTAATCTCACTGTTTCAAGGGATATTTAAGTTTTTTCTTTATCGATTTCGAGGGACTTTTTCGGTTTTTTTTGTTGATTTCAAGAGTTTTTTTTTGGTTTTTTGGTTGATTACAAGATACGGTTGCACCTTCTTCAATCTTTGAATATCATACGGTGACACCTTTTAAAACGATACGGTTACACCTTTTATAAACGTAAATTTTTTTAACCTTTCGACGGAGAGATAATACGGTAGCACGTGCCACCGGTGGCCCTTCTTTGAGTCCGGCCCCTACGATTAGAAAGCTTGTGTTCTGCCCCTGGGAGAAGTGGTAGAAAGTTTGCCATAACAAGTGCGTCCCAAAAAGGGGAAATATACAAACAACCTGTTTAATCACAAATATGTAATTTAACGGATAAATAAACAACAACCAACTAATTTAATTTCTACATCTAGAAAAGAGATTACAAAAGGGGTGTCATTTATAAACCCAAATCTTCCAAAACTAGTTCAAGTGCCAAAATTCCCAAGCTCTTGCCCAAAGCATCTAAACTTGTCTAGGAGTCGCGCCGCTAACACCTGAGATACACATCGACACCAAACAAGTGTTAGGCCAAAAAGCCTAGTGAGTTGGACAATAATGAGCATGCATGAACAGTCACAATTTCTTATCAGCAGTTAACCAGTGTCCAAATATATGTGGAGTCATTAGGGGAGACCCAAATCACCAATCAATTCCACTCCAAAGAGTCAATGCACCTTGATGCCCTTAACAAGGAACACCCCAAATGCCCGACACACCCGGATATCATACCGTAAAGGAAACTTTCCGAGTGGCGGAGGTCTAGGCACATACCATTCCGGTGGTGCCCCAAGACTACATCCTCCTAGTGAACTTGCCTTGATTCGTCCAACATAATGCATATAGGAGGTCCTTAGGTATATTTCAACCCAACATATTTCCATACCGACTACGGGTACAATGTTACCATCCTATCCTCATGAAGTCTAACAAAAGTCCCAAATGACAATTATATTCATCATGCATATGACTATTTCACCAAAGTGATATTCCAACTAAAATCATCATAACACACATATATGCATACATTTAACATATCGAGGTACCCATTTTATATATCCATGGGAAAAGCCCCAAATAATGGTACACATAGCATAAAACATAGCATATCACCAATGTCCATATTTCTAACCATTTTCATCAAGAAATCCCAAATACTTAAACACATAGAGAATGAAATAACATATAGAAGATTATGATATGTATTTAGTTTTAACAAAGGTTTAGTAAACTCACAATCTAGGTTTTGAACCAAAACCTATAAAATATGGAACCCTAGAAGTTGGATAATGAAGATGGAGACTTGTAGGTGAAGCTTGAAGACTTGAGGAGAGTAAATGCAAGGTTCCAATATTCCAACCACCAATGTAGGTTGTATTTATGAGAGGTAGGGTTTGGTGAGGAAAGGGGCTGATTTAGTGAGCTATAAAATCGCCAATGGAGAGGGAATGTAAGAACCAAATGAGAGAAAATCGGCCAAAGAAGGGTTTAAGGGGCTGCAGGTCGATCGCGACTTGTGCCGCGACTTGGACCCGCGTCATAAGTCGCCCGCTATCCCGACCAATTCGAACACAGTGAATCACGCGGCTAGTGCCGCGACTATAACCCGCGCCTAAGTCGCGAGGTTCCTCAAACCCGAAACACCCCAGTGGACTACGCGGCTTGTGCCGCGACTTCCACTCGCGACTAAGTCGCGAAACTCCCTGTTTACCAAACACAAGTCTAAAACTCCCAATTCGATATCGAGCAATTAATCACAGACTAAAATGGCAATTAAACACATACGTTCTACTTTGATAAACACATAAACGTAAGATTAACAAAACCTTAACTTACCTGAATTTACGGGTGTTACAATCCTCCCCACCTAATTAGGATTTCGTCCCCGAAATCTCACTCTAAGCAAACAAGTGAGGGTAACGTTTCTTCATATCATCTTCGGACTCCCAAGTAATGTTAGCACCCCGATGATGCTTCCATTGAACTTTAACCATGATTACGTCTTTATGTCTTAAGTTCTTCACCTTCGATTCCAAAATCGACTCCGGTTCTTCCACACAACGATTCCCATTGTCCACCCGAATTTCTGACAAAGGGATCACGCTTTCTTCTTCGGCTAGACATTTCCGAAGGTAACACACGTGGAATGTAGGATGTATCCCATCCATTTCCGGTGGTAAATCCAACCGGTAGGCTTGCAAACTAATCTTTTCCAAAATACTGAATGGTCCGAGGAAACGAGGACTAAGTTTCCCACGCTTCCCGAAACGTATGATCCCCTTCCACGGGAACACCTTCAACATGACTCGGTCACCTACTTGAAACTCAACCGGTCTCCTCTTCTTGTCCGCATAGCTCTTTTGTCGGTCTTGCGCCGCCTTTAGCCTTTCTCGAATCTCTTTCACCTTGTCCGCCGTCTCTTGCACTATTTCTGGCCCGACGAATTGCTTTTCGCCCGCTTCTAACCAACAAACTGGAGTTCGGCACTTTCGCCCGTACAACGCCTCGAATGGTGCCATGCCAATGCTAGAATGGTAACTGTTGTTGTACGCGAACTCTACCAACGGTAGATGTGAATCCCAACTTCCCCCGAAGTCTATTACACACGACCTCAACATATCTTCGAGCGTTTGAATCGTCCTTTCACTTTGACCATCCGTTTGAGGATGATACGTCGTGCTCAAATTTAATCTGGTACCCAATTCCTTTTGCAAGCTTGCCCAAAAGTTCGACGTGAAACGACTATCTCGATCCGATACAATAGATTGTGGAACCCCATGCCTCGACACAACCTCATCGATGTACAGTTTAGCCAATTTCTCCATCGGCAAGGACTCCCGCATCGCAAGAAAGTGCGCGCTCTTGGTCAACCGATCCACGATCACCCAAATTGTATCATGGCCTCGCAAGGTCTTTGGTAGCTTCGTCACGAAGTCCATAGTGATGTTGTCCCATTTCCACTCGGGAATAGACAATGGTTGTAAACTCCCATACGACCTTTGATGTTCCGCCTTGACTTGAAGACACGTGACACATCTCTCTACATAGGTAGCCACATCTAACTTCATCACCGACCACCAATAATTTAATTTTAAGTCTCTATACATCTTGGTACTATCGGGATGTATAGAATATTTCGACTTGTGCGCGTCTTCTAGAAGTAATTCCCGATTTCCACCCAACTTCGGCACCCAAATTCGACCTTGGAAGAGTTTGAGTCCGCGATTATCTTCCTTCAAAAGCCCACTTTGCTTTACCATGATCTCGGATTTGAGATTTTTCTCCTTGAGCGCTTCCACTTGCCACGTCTTGATGCTTTCCACCAAACTTGATACCACATCGATTTTTGTAAGGGACAATTTAACACCACCATCATGGCTTCTCCGACTCAAAGCGTCTGCCACCACATTGGCCTTACCAGGATGATAGAGTAAATCACAATCATAATCTTTCAAGAGCTCTATCCATCTCCTTTGTCGCATGTTAGTTCCTTTTGATCGAAGATATACTTAAGACTCTTGTGATCCGTGAAAAGGGTACACTTGGTCCCATACAAGTAGTGTCGCCACAATTTTAACGCGAAAACTACCACCGCCAACTCCAAATCATGAGTCGGATAGTTCTTCTCATGATCCTTTAATTGTCGCGACGCGTAGGCTATTACTTTCCCCCTTTGCATTAGGACACACCCAAGCCCCATCTTGGAAGCGTCACTAAACACAACAAAGTCTTCCGATCCTTCGGGTAGGGATAAGATCAGAGCTTCGCAAAACTTCCTCTTGAGCGTCTGAAAGGCTTGCTCTTGTGCATCGGTCCAAAGGAACTTGACGTTCTTCCTTGTAAGAGAAGTGAGCGGTGTAGCTATCTTGAAAAAGTCTTGGATGAAACGCCGGTAGTAACCCGCCAAACCTAAGAAGCTTCGAATCTCCGTCAGACTTGTTGGAGGCTCCCAACTCATCATTGCATCGATCTTTGCCGGATCCACCTTTACGCCGTCCTTCGATACCACATGCCCCAAGAATTGCACCTCTTGAAGCCAGAATTCGAACTTCGAGAATTTCGCGAACAACTTCTCTCTCCTTAGAACTTCTAATACTTCCCGTAAGTGTTTTCCATGCTCGGACTCATTCTTTGAATATATTAAAATATCGTCGATGAAGACGATCACGGATTTATCCAAGAATGGGCGACACACACGGTTCATTAGATCCATGAATACGGCCGGAGCGTTGGTTAAGCCAAAAGGCATCACCAGCAACTCATAATGACCGTATCTCGTCCGGAAAGCTGTCTTCGGAATGTCTTCGTTCTTCACTCTCACTTGATGATAACCGGATCGAAGATCAATCTTCGAGAAACATCCCGCGCCTTGAAGTTGATCAAAAAGGTCGTCGATGCGAGGTAAGGGATACTTGTTCTTCACCGTGACTTTGTTTAACTCCCGATAATCTATGCACATCCGCATAGATCCATCATTCTTCTTCACAAATAGTACCGGTGCTCCCCAAGGAGATGAACTTGGTCGAATGAAGCCTTTCTCCAACAACTCTTGAATTTGTGTCATCATCTATTTCATTTCTGTCGGTGCCAAACGATATGGAGCACGAGCTATCGGAGCCGCTCTCGGTGTGAGGTCAATTTGAAACTCCACTTGTCGCTCCGGCGGTAATCCGGGTAAGTCTTCCGGAAATACGTCCGGGTAATCTTGTACCACCTGCACATCTTATACTGACTTCTTTTCTTTCTTTGCGTCCACAACACACGCCAAGTACGAAGGGTAACCCTTCGCTAAGAACTTGCGAGCCTTGAGAGAGGAGATTATAGGGTTGCGACCCTTTCCTTTCTCTCCATAGATGATGACCACATTGCTTCCTTCCAAAGGCACTTGAATCATCTTCTTAGAGCAAAAGATGTCGGCCTTGTGCCTTACTAACCAATCCATGCCTATGACCACGTCAAAACCCCCTATGGACATAGGTAGCAAATCTACCCCAAAAGGATTCCCATCGATCTCTATAGTGCAATTACAAAAACAGTCTCGGATGATTACCTGGTCCCCATTGTCTATCTCTACTACTAGTGCATCGGGAAGGACACTAATAGGAATAGTGAATCGTTTACAGAAGGTATCCAACATAAAAGAACACGTAGCACCCGAATCAAACAAAACACGAGCTGGCAAGGAGTTTACTAGGAACGTACCCGAAACGACATCCGCGGTCTCCTTTGCCTCCTCAGTAGACATCCGGAAAGCTCAACTCGATGCCCTTTGTGGTTGCTCGACTCTGGCCGTCGAACCCACAGAATTTCCCCCATTTCCTCCAACTAGCTTTGGGCAGAATCTTTTCATATTCCCCGGTTCTCCGCACTAAAAACATACCGATCCCTGGATGGAACATTCTCGAGTCGTATGGTTCTTCTTACCACACTTGGCGCACCTGGCTGGACTGGAGTAAGTTCTTGTAGCACATGGTCCCAAGTGCTTTGACCTGCACTTGGAACACCACCGTTCTTCACGACGTTGATCACCCGCTTTCCCACTTACAAAGGGTCTCGACTGACGAACGGGACCGGATGGCCCTTCCCACTTCCGTTTCTCACCAACCAACCTCTTCTCTTCCCTTTCGGCATTGATGTCGTCCTCAACGAGCAAGGACTCTTCGATAACCTCTTGTAACGTCGAGCACTTAGCATTTCTTACCGCCGATCGCATCTCGGCCGGTAACCCTTGATGATAGGCTTTAATCTTTGACCTTTCATCGGGGACTAGATGTCCCACCAAGTTTAGTTTCTCTAAAAAGAGTTTGGAGTATCCAACCACAGACAGGTTCCCTTTCTTCAGATCTCGGAACTCCCGCTCCAACTTGTCCATCGAACGTTCGCTACAATACTTGTCCATAATCTTCTCTTTGAACACCGGCCAAGTTAAATTAGCCAGAACTTCAGGGGTGAGGACTGATCGAGTGAGATTCCACCAAATCAAAGCCTCTACCCGGAGTAGTTGAGAAGCAAACTTGACCCGTTGAGAGGGATCACACTCACTTGACTCAAAGGCCATCTCTACCTCTTTGAGCCAGTACATGCAAGCAATCGGGTTATCTGAACCCGCAAACTCCTTAGGGTGGCACCCCAGAAACGTCTTGTAAGTGCACCCCTTAGTCTTCGTCCGAATCCCTTTAGCGGATGGTTCCTCAACCGTTACCACATTTGGTCCACCCGACCCCACAATAATGTTTTCAGCCATCGCCTCAGGTTGTCGGTGGCTAGCGTCTCGATCCTCTAGGAGTTTCATGAAAAACTCTTGTTGTTGGGTCATGGTCGAAGTCATGGACAACTGTTGTTGAGCCAGGGCCGCATTCATAGCCAACATCATGCTATCCGAAGCCGGGTCTCCATGGTAAATTCCTCTATGATGGCGTTACCTGTGTTGAGGTTCCGGCGCGGAATATGCTCAGGCCCTCCTCCTAAGATTCTGGGTATAGGAATGTCATTGGAGGTTGCCCCCATCGGGGGTCGTACTGTTGCAGATTCCACTTCTGGTTGCCCCTCTGGCAAGTCCGGTAATCTACTTCGAGTGTTTACCATTGATCACTGCCACACCAGCACGAGAAGGAGATTGAGAAAAGACTAAACGAGTTTAACTCATTGTACGTACTAATACTTTTATCAATTATTATAATAATAGTAAACCAAGTATGCTCACGTAACAATGCATTCATAATAGCAGTAGCTAAGTAAAATTATGAACGAACCATACACAAGAATTCTTGTCACCATCATCACAACTTTCAATTAAAGTAATTCCGTAATCCTAACGCTCTCCCCACCTAGGATTTCTACCCCAAGTGGACAGTGAAGTCATAAAGTCTAAAGCTTAAGTCTAGATATGTTAAACAATACCTAGTTCACTTAAACTAAAGCTCTGATACCAACTAGTAACACCCTAAAAATAGGGATAACAAAAACTTTCCATAAATGGAGAAGTGGTAGAAAGTTTGCCATAGCAAGAGCCTTCCAAAAAGGGGAAATATACAAACAACCTGTTTAATCACAAATATGTAATTTAACGGATAAATAAACAACAACCAACTAATCTAATTTCTACATCTAGAAAAGAGATTACAAAAGGGGTGTCATCTATAAACCCAAATCTTCCAAAACTAGTTCAAGTGCCAAAATTCCCAAGCTCTTGCCCAAAGCATCTAAACTTGTCTAGGAGTCGCGCCGCTAACACCTGAGATACACATCGACACCAAACAAGTGTTAGGCCAAAAAGCCTAGTGAGTTGGACAATAATGAGCATGCATGAACAGTCACAATTTATTATCAGCAGTTAACCAGTGTCCAAATATATGTGGAGTCATTAGGGGAGACCCAAATCACCAATCAATTCCACTCCAAAGAGTCAATGCACCTTGATGCCCTTAACAAGGAACACCCCAAAGGCCCGACACACCCGGATATCAGACCGTAAAGGAAACTTTCCGAGTGGCGGAGGTCTAGGCACATACCATTCCGGTGGTGCCCCAAGACTACATCCTCCTAGTGAACTTGCCTTGATTCGTCCAACATAATGCATATAGGAGGTCCTTAGGTATATTTCAACCCAACATATTTCCATACCGACTACGGGTACAATGTTACCATCCTATCCTCATGAAGTCTAACAAAAGTCCCAAATGACAATTATATTCATCATGCATATGACTATTTCACCAAAGTGATATTCCAACTAAAATCATCATAACACACATATATGCATACATTTAACATATCGAGGTACCCATTTTATATATCCATGGGAAAAGCCCCAAATAATGGTACACATAACATAAAACATAGCATATCACCAATGTCTATATTTCTAACCATTTTCATCAAGAAATCCCAAATACTTAAACACATAGAGAATGAAATAACATATAGAAGATTATGATATGTATTTAGTTTTAACAAAGGTTTAGTAAACTCACAATCTAGGTTTTGAACCAAAACCTATAAAATATGGAACCCTAGAAGTTGGATAATGAAGATGGAGACTTGTAGGTGAAGCTTGAAGACTTGAGGAGAGTAAATGCAAGGTTCCAATATTCCAACCACCAATGTAGGTTGTATTTATGAGAGGTAGGGTTTGGTGAGGAAAGGGGCTGATTTAGTGAGCTATAAAATCGCCAATGGAGAGGGAATGTAAGAACCAAATGAGAGAAAATCGGCCAAAGAAGGGTTTAAGGGGCTGCAGGTCGATCGCGACTTGTGCCGCGACTTGGACCCGCGTCATAAGTCGCCCGCTATCCCGACCAATTCGAACACAGTGAATCACGCGGCTAGTGCCGCGACTATAACCCGCGCCTAAGTCGCGAGGTTCCTCAAACCCGAAACACCCCAGTGGACTACGCGGCTTGTGCCGCGACTTCCACTCGCGACTAAGTCGCGAAACTCCCTGTTTACCAAACACAAGTCTAAAACTCCCAATTCGATATCGAGCAATTAATCACAAACTAAAATGGCAATTAAACACATACGTTCTACTTTGATAAACACATAAACGTAAGATTAACAAAACCTCAACTTACCTGAATTTACGGGTGTTACATTTAAGCCTAACACTTTTTATCAAATGATATGTATAACAGGTTCCCTTAGCGGTGGGGTGCCAAGGTCGTGAGTGACGAGCATGTCTTAGAGACATTTTTGAGATGATTAGTAGTCGTTGTTGGGCATTGTTTAAGTCCCATCTTT
The DNA here is from genome assembly GCA_954870635.1 of Arctium minus. Taxonomy (NCBI): domain Eukaryota; kingdom Viridiplantae; phylum Streptophyta; class Magnoliopsida; order Asterales; family Asteraceae; genus Arctium; species Arctium minus. The sequence continues at coordinate 949,188 of OX941091.1, read as the reverse complement.
TGGAGATTTTGGGTCGACAACCGATGTAATCTAGATAGATGTATTTAGATTAGTTTTTTGTTGATTTCCTTATCCTTTCTCAGGTTTTGTAAAGGTTTAGTATTTTTCCCCTTTTTGGGAGGTTTAATACCAATTGCGAACGTCATTTTGCCTATCTTCCGAAGTTTTATTTTACTCTGTTTTTTTAGGGTGTTACAAGTTGGTATCAGAGCCAGGTTTAAGTGAACTAGGCATGAATGTAAGATGTCTAGACTTAGACTGAGTATGCTAGGCAATGATTGCGAGATGGGTAGAATTTCTAAGATGGGTTAGTCTTAGAGTCGACGGAAACTATGGTTATCAAGCGTTGTGGCGATGGTAACGAGAACCTTTTATGTATTATATGTTCATAATCTCACCTAGCTAATGTTATTATGAGGATATTTATACATGATGGTGCTTGAAGTGCCGTTACTGTGACAATTGGTAATGTAGTGGTACGTTCTTTTGTGCTTGGTTTACTAATGTTATGATATTTGGTAGATGTAGTAATACGTATCCTTCGTGTTCAATTCTGTTATTCTCCTCCTTATTCATTCTCGTGCTTACGTGAACTGCCTTGGTATGGCGACCATAGGGGAGGTAAGAAAGTTTCTGAATGGGTAACTGTTAGAAAAGTTAATGATTTTATTATTCGTTACTTGGAGTGACGGTAAGTATGGTGATCGCATTAAGTGGTCAGTTTCGGGTCGGATTAGAACCATAGACTTTTTGAATCGATGTATTCGAGGAGAAATTGTGAAGTGAACCTATGAAGTCCGTGATCTTTGCCTTAAGATGTTGAGCATCTGGAGGACGATAGTTTAACTAGAGAAATCAAGGAGCATGAGTTCAAGTTGATTTGTGAAAGCGGTGTACATGCCAAAATGTCTATTTTAAAGTGTTTGCATTTTTATGTGAAAATTGTTAATTGCTAATCATCTGTTAAGTTTTGGTTAATTGGAAGTATTCAACTTTATAAACTTATAAAACACCCACATTTAGGATTTTGAGCATTTTGATAAATAAATCATATAATTTGGGTATTTAAACGATTTATTGCATGGAGCATATTTTGAGTATAAATGCATTTTATTGGGGGTCATGGGATGATTTGAAAGGATAAATGGTATAAACCCACTTGGAAAATGTTTTGTTCCAATCTAAATCATGTTGGAGTTATTCGTGTGTGTTGAAGCATGTGTTGCATTATTTCGGGTCATTTACTTTTGAATTAAGTTTATGATTTTCAACGTTGGGTCTTTGGATTTTGTTGGGTCTTGGGGACACTTGTCCTGTTTTGATAGCTCATTGTAGAGCGCCTGGTTATGATTTGTATTTATTGCATCGTATTTGGGAATTTCATATTTTGGAATGCATTAGTTCATTCGTTTTGAGTCTGAGATTATTCTCTTATGCTATAATCTTAGAAACTTGAGTTTACTTATATTTTGATGTTTATTTTATAAAGCTTACTCAAATGTCATTATTCGAGCATTACCGGTATTCTCATTTTGAATAAGTGTGGAATTTCATTATTCCATAAAAGAATATTTTGGCGTTGAAACATCCATTTATAAAATGCATATTAGTAGTAAATGAGTTGTTCTCTTATTTTGTTAAATGAATCATTTTGATATATTCCTTTGACGATGTAATACATAAATGGAGGTCATTTATATAATTGCCCATTTGGTGCATACGATTTTATAAACCGTTGGAAAATGCATGTCATTGAACTATGGGCCGTTTTGAAAGAATGAAGAGAAAGAGTTCCTTTGGAAAACATTTTGTTTCAACCAATGAGAAGTTTTTGGTTAATTACCTTTTTGGGTCGTAGTAGTTGCATAATTTTGGTCAAACGTATTTCGATGTATCTACTGGCTTTCATTGGGTATTTATGTAAATTGTTGGGTCGTTGGCTCGGTTTTAACTAAATGGAGTCTTGAGGAAATTGGTCCGGTTTAAAAACAGTGGTATTGTTTCCCTTTGAGTTTAGTGGGAGCAGTTCAGTTACACATATCATGTATGCATATTTTATTGGAAATTTCCGTTATGGTATTTCAGCCAATGTTTTAGAACGATGAGAGCATGTTTATATTTGTCTTTGAACTCGAAACCGACATAAATTATTTCATGTTTTAACCAGGTGCATTCGTATATCAATCTACTAGCTTTGTGAAATAAACGGTCGCATGCAAGTTTTGTTGTGAAATCTTATTTCGTACCGCATTGTGAATAAAAGAGAGAAAACTTTAAGAGTTCAATATTATGAGCATATTGTCTTGGGTTTTGGAAACATTTTATTTATACAGTTTGGAATTAAACTAAATTACTCTTGCAGTTGCTCAAATAACATGCATATGTCTTTACTAAATTTTGGGAAATGATCGGACGTATATAGGTCTTATTGGAAATTTTATCTTCCGACGTTGGGTGTTAAAGTGAAAGATTTTAAAGTTGAAATTGTGAAACCCTCTTTTGGGAGTCGTACAAACTGTTATTGCACATGTTATAGGACGGAAAGTTATTTTCATATGCATGGCATAAATTGATGCATACTAAGACCCTGGTAGTCCGTTTGATAATTTTGTTACACATTTTTCGTTATCGTTTTATTAGCGTAAGCACTGATCAAATGAGTTTTGAAAATGGTTTTATATGCGTGGCATTGGTGATCAATTTTGAAACCTATCGAATGCACGATAGTGTATTTTCACCGCACATTTAATTGTTGTGAAACTTATGTATTTGAGAGTTTTATAAATTTCAAATTGGCATAGTAGTGTGAAAAACCTTGAACTCATTGGGCTATAGGTGTAGGCCCCCTCGTGTTAGAAGTTGATATTAAGGATTAAAAGAGTCCTCGGAGTTTGAGGCGTTAGACATGTGCTTTCTCCCAGTTAGTTAAGTAACAATCTTTATACTTCGTTAAACCTACGGATTAAAATCATGTTCGGTTGTTTGGGTATGGTTGGTTTTGGATTTGTGGGATTTTGGTACGACGACATGCTATGTGACGGTAGTGTACTATATGGTTGGGTATTTGTGAGTTATGATGATGTTATGGTTGACTGGTAAGGATTTTGGATTTGGGTGATTACTTCCAAGAGTAGGTGTCAACTTTGATTCAACATTGTTAATCGGGAATGAAATGTTTGGTATTATACCCACATTTGCAGAATGGTCATTCCGAGGTTAGGTGTCGACACTCTATTTTGAAGACAATGATTGTTGGTGTGCTTCAGTGTACTTCCGTTAGATATAGTGTGTCTGCAGATCAAGCGGTAACATTAAGGAAATTAGATGTGGTTGATTAAGAATCAATCATTGGTGTGTTGATAGTTGTCAAGACTTTCGTTGATTTGGCAATCGATGCTTGAGCGCATGGCGGGAGTTGTGTAACCTAGGAGTTTGGGGTTAAGCGGTTATCGATAGAGCGTAATGGTATGTTTCAGGTGGAAATACAATGTTTGGGTCTATGGAAGTGTGGGAGCTCTTGCAGACTTTGTGTCTGGGTCAGTTTTGAGGAACGAAGTTTGAGGTTGCGATGGTGCGGACCAAACTATTCGTTAGGAAATTTCGTCAAAGGACAATAGCTATTTAGTAGTTATGTTTATTGGCGACATTTGGTGAGAATGTCGAAGTAGACTTTAAAGTATAAATCAATTATTGGAGAGACCTTGATGCGTCGTATTTAGAGGTATCGAAGGGAATTGTTGGCCTTGGAGTATTTTCGGTGGAAAAGACTAGATAATATCGTAAATTTCTTTAGGAATATCATGAGCAATCTAAGGCTGGGAGACAACCGAGATTTAGCGATTAAGAAGCTGATTAATCAATAGTCGGATCGTTTCTACAGAATTTTCTGTGTTAGTAAAAAAAGCAAGAAAAGAGTGTAATGTGTTTCAATAAAGGGCTATCAGAGGTGTGTAAGGTCAATTTCACTCTGGGGTACCATTGGTGAGAGTGGTTAGCTCAGAGTCGTAAGTTATCTTGAGGTGTTATGTTCGATTTAAGGTTGGAAGGCAACCGGAAATTTATTGATGGGGAAAATGAATTGATAAGGACTCGATGCTCTTTACGTCATCGGAAAGGTGCATTGAACCTTATAATTTGAGTTCATGGCGACTTGTTATGTGGAATTTAGTGGCAACGTCAACGGGATGTAATTGGGATCGAATATGAGGTGAAGTTTAGTGAAAGCATTCCTTTTGGGATAGGAAACCAATCGATCTTTACAAGTATGATGTTGGGTGATTGGTGGTTTCAGATTTCGAGGACGAAATCTCTTTTAAGGTTGAGAGGATTGTAACACCCTGATTTTCGAAAGGTATCAGTTCAAGTTTATGCGGAAACCGATATATTAAGGAAACATAAGATATTTTATTTTGGAATTGAATCCTAGATTTTATAGTCTTGATGGATAAAGGATTCAATTACGAGTCCAACGGTTCTTTCCGAAGCGAAATCGGAGATATAACGAAGAAGTTATGACCAAATCGGTATTTAACCAAATAAGAAGAAGAAGCAAGTTGTTGGGCTGGGTGGGGCACACGGGTCGTGCACCCTCCTTCACTAAAAGCACACGGGTCGTGCGTGAGGGGCATAAGCCCAGATTCGGGGTTAAATGAGCTTTTCCCAAATCTCATTCATTTCTCATCTTATTCATTTCAAGCATTCTCTCCCAAACCCTCCCTGTTCACCTACTTCTTCTAAGGTTCTTTCAACCACTAAATCATCACCATTCATTGCTAGAGTTAAGAACATCATCCAAGGTTTCGGTTTGGAAGATTCATCACCATCTCCATCTTCATCTTCTTCAAGTATCCAAAAGCTTGATTTTGGGGTTTTCGTCTCCTACCTTATATTTTCTAGATTTTGGGTTGATAAGAGTATTAAATCATCATAGAAGGTTCTTCCAAGTGATTTCATTAAAGCATCCTTCAAGATCTTCATCTTCCCCAAGTGTTCAAGTCTAAGTTTTGGGTTTTCTTCTAAAAACCTACTTGGTGAGTTCCTACTATCATCTTACAAACTTTATACATATCAAATGTTACATTTTGAACTCCTATATATCTCCATGGTTTTGGATATAAGTTTATGGCATTTTGACCTAACTTGAGTTTTTGGGATATTTTAGGGTTCCTAATCATTTTCTTGAAATGTAAAGGGTTTGATCTTATTGAAAGTAAAATGGAGATTTACTTGCACATTTATGTGACTTACCGTAATGAATGTATATAAACTTATTTTATGATTTTTCATTTTTATCAGCAGTTAAACTTGATAAAGGCATTTTGGTCATAAATGTTTTTGGAAGCTATATGTTTAGCTTTGTTTAGTCACACGTGTTATTGTGACAAGTTTAGACTATTACTAGTGAATCCCTAGGTTTTGAGTCGACTTATATTATTGGGATGTCTTTTCCCCATTTTGTAGCTATGGATGCATTTGATCCTCGGGGGCCTTTATGGTACGGTTATGTGAGACCGGTTACTAGTCATGGATCAAATGTAGTCCTAGTGAACGAGTATGACTTGGTTTCCTCGGGGGCCCTCCCTCACATCTTAGTACATTCCGAAGTGTTCGTGGCCATGGATTCCAAGTATTTAGCTCACAACTCGGGTCGTGGCCTACTTTTGTGTTCCGTCACCACCCTTGGTAAATCGGGTATCCCCCGTCATCGCGAGATGAACTTTTGGACCGTTTGTCCTTTCTTGATAAAGATCTTCATTTGTAAACTAAAACTCTTGAAAAGAATTACTTATGTTACAATTGTTTATATCCTTTGAAATCTATAAACTGTATGTTCTCACTAGGCTTTAAGCCTAACACTTTTTTCTCAAATGATATGTATAACAGGTTTCCTTAGCGGTGGGGTGCCAAGGTCGTGAGTGACGAGCATGTCTTAGAGACATTTTTTAGATGATTAGTAGTCGTTGTTGGGCATTGTTTAAGTCCTATATTTTGGAGATTTTGGGTCGACAACCGATGTAATCTAGATAGATGTATTTAGATTAGTTTGTTGTTGATTTCCTTATCATTTCTCAGGTTTTGTAAATGTTTAGTACTTTTCCCCTTTTTGGGAGGTTTAATACAAATTGCGAACGTCATTTTGTCTATCTTCCGAAGTTTTATTTTACTCTGTTTTTTTAGGGTGTTACAACAACAGTTACTAACTCCAACCTGCGGAAGACTTCACCAACTACTTACTCTTGTGTAAGGCTAAGACTCAACTCTTCGTGAGGATACTAGAATCTGAACCCCCAACTGGAACCTGATGCACATGTCGACAAATAAAAAGATTAGGCTTAACGCCTAGTGAGCTCAAGAGTTTTAACATGAATGAATAAATCTTTAGAAGACAGAAAATCAGTTTTAAAGCAAGATCCTTCGAATATATTGTACTTCAAAATGGAAACGACACGTTTTCCCATAATATACACTTTTAAAGACAATGCTTCCCAAACATGCATTTCTTATAAAACGATGCAACCCCTAACTCACCCAAAACGGGGTCATAGTTCGATACTCAAATGTGCTAAAATGTAAATAGTACATCATATCCCAAAACACCCAAAACGGGGGTGGGGCATAATAATCGACCCTTAAATAACGGAGGACAATTCATAAATATATGGTGCGTCATGGAAAACCCGCAACTCGAAATAATACCTACACGACCATAAAATAGCATGAACTCGAAATATTAACACGTGGACAATTAAATATCCAAAATACGACGGGCCGACGACGGGGGCTTCCCGTATCCGTTGAGAGTGGAGGAACACAAAAGTATGCCACTCATACAACGTTAAGCGTATGACACTTCACGACACACAAGCCCAAGTGTCCCTACGACTCCCTTCAAGTTACACCAAAGAGTCAACTGACCTTAGCGATATATTAACGAGAATACCGCTCCAAGGCTCGACCCAAGGGGAATACAACCAAGGCATTGCCCCACCTGGCGGAGGTCCAAAACGCCCATCCAATGGCTACTCCACGCCATGATAGCACCACCCGGACTCAGTCCTCTTAGTGTACTCCTTGAACGGACAAGGTCATAAAACATGTGTCCCGGAGTCCAACCCCGTACCACCCCAAATGACCATCAAATAAGACTGACTTATGTGTCTATGGACCCAATGCAACACAATCTAAAATTATCCGAATATACCTGAATGACAACAACACTCGAGCCTGTAATTATAAATATGCAATAAAATGCATTAAGACGTAAACCATTAAATGAGACTCTACATCGAGCCATTAAATCCGGACAAATATCCTCAAACCCCTTTTTAAGCCAATACCGAGCTAGGATGCTCAAAATCCATTTGACCAACAATTACCGGTTCCCCAAATAATGAAATGTCTTTAAACAACGTTTATGAAGACACATATCTCAAAGACGAGATTAACCCAAAACTCCACACGAGATGGGACTAATGATTTTCCAAAGGGTTTATGAAAGCAAATACACCAAAATGCATATAACATGAAATAGACTCCATTTGTACAAAATCATCAAAGATGCATGAATCATGAAATAGATCTTACTTGTACAAAGTCACCAAGAATACGTAAATCATGCTATTTAGTTGCTAAAATGTTTAAACCCAATATAATCATTTTAAGAGGTTAACACAACCCAAGTCTACCAAATATGAAAACTTATCAAAATACTCACACTTTGACGAATAACCAAGTAAATCATATTTTACTTCGAAATACCCAAAACTTATCAGCAGTTAACCATTTCATGTAAAACACTTTAAAATAAACATTTTGGCATGTATACCGTTTTCACAAATCAACTTGAACTCACCTTGCTAGATTTAGGATAAATCTAGATTTTACCCACTTTGAGCTTCCTTTAAGAAACTTGAATCCACAAGCACAATCCTTCTAAAACCTAGATCCACACATTTCCAACCATCAATAATCATATTCAAGTGTTTAGAACCATTCTCCAAACATCTTATATCGAAATCCCCATTTTGGCCAAAAACCCTAATTTGACCTAGCTTTTCTCAAAATCTTCCAAACCGAAATTGGAGTAATGAAACACTAGAATATCACCAATGAAACATTTATATCTTAAAATAAGGTTTAGAAGTGGAAGGGATAAACTTACCACTTAGGTTTTGATGAAAACCTAGAAAACCCAAAAGTGAAGCTTGAGGTTGAAGATGAAGATGGAGATGGTGAACTCTTGATCATAACTTCCAATTCTACCACTTGGGGATGGTTTACCTCCAAAATACCCAAGGATGACCCAAAATCACCATATATGCTTTCGGTTGGTTCTAGAGAGTGTTTGGGGATGAATGGGAAGTGAGGGATGAAGAAATGGCTTAAAATTCCAATTTAACAGCAATCAGCCCCCCGGGGGCGACATTGCCAGGCGACAATGCCATGGCAATGTCGCAGGGCATTGTCGCAGCATTGCTGCAACATTCGGTACCTTCCCTGCGATTGTGACAGTGCGACTATGACACTGTCATAGTCGCCGGATATTGTCGCGAGACCCTTCCCAACCCCCGAAACTCAACTTTTTCAATGCCAACACTCCCGATACTCTAAGGGACTTTAAATAATTTTTTCCCCATAAAATCCCACCATTTTCAAGTTCCAAAAACGTCCGGGTGACTTTTATTTACTGAAAATTACGGGTGTTACAAATACTATTTAATAATAATTTAGAACATACTTAAACTGACATCCCTTTGCATGTTCTTATGCTTTAGGGTGAGAGTATGGAAGAGTTGCCAAACTTGTTGCCCAAGTTTGCACTTCAAATTCGGATTGCCATTAGTAATAATTGTCATACTACATATTGGCTGTATCTAGTATTGATCTTCTTTTGGCTAGATTACAACTCAATCCGCTTTGATGACAATCTGACAACTTTTCAACTAATTTGCGATTTTGCTGAAGGCTCTTTACTTTTGGAACAATACAGATAGTAATAAGACTTTTACAAGTAAAAATATATTTGTCTATTCTGAAGTACAAAGTATACAACAACTTACTAGTTATAGACATTTATGAAGATAGTCCTGTCAGATATAAAGTGTTAGGAATAATTCAAAGGAGTATGAGAAAACCGATGAAGATAATAATCCGATGGTTGCTTTAGAGGTGTTCATCGAATCATGATACTTTAATCAAACCACTTAATCCGATGGTTTAATAGATTTTGAATCTTTCATTGTATTTAAACCTTATTGTGTGTTTAATCCGATGGTTTGAAGTATACATAAGATTGAACTTGTTTTTGTTGACAAAGAAGATAGTTTATTTATAAGTGTTTGATCTTTAAATGTCTATCTATATCATGTACAAATCCGATTGGTGAAACTTATCATGTCTTATTCGGTCAGCTATATATGACTGATGAGTAGTGGTTTAATGAAAGAAAGTGGCGTATTCAGTAAGTTTTTAAGGAGAAGTTTTATGTAGAAAGTCAAAATTTTCCAAACTTGCTCCTCCTAATTTAAGTACACTATCTTTCCATTTATGAAAAAACCATCCTCATCTATACAGAGATATTAATCCACATAATTAGTTTTATCTATACATGACTTAAGGGAAAACCATCAAAACATCCGTAAGTTTGTCCAAAATAAGTGTTCACTTTTAAAAGTAAACAAACCTTCTCATTCTACCCTTATTAATGAGATGAAGAAGATTTTCTATTTTTATAAATAAGGATAAAATTGTTTTTTTGTTAATTAAAAAGTGTAATCATTACAAAATTCTAAAATCATGTGTCTTTTTTCATTGCAGACATTTATTTTCGTACATAATATATTAATGAGTAAATTACATTTTTCGTCCATGTGGTTTATTAAAAATTTTGGATTTTGTCCCTGTGGTTTTGAAATTTCGGTTTCCATCCTTATGGTTTGTAATTCATTTCTATTTTTGCCCCTAAGGCCACAAGACTATTTTTAAGTATGAAGGACAAAAATAGAAATGAAGTTTAAACCATAGGGATGAAAAAGTAATAAAATTAAAATTATAAGAACGAAAAAAGTAATAAGTTATAAACCATAGGGATGAAAGTCGTTATTTTAAAACCATAAGGATAAAAATATAAATTTTTAACAAACCACAGGGACTAAAAACGTAATTTACTGTATATTAGTTACAATGGGTTTGAAATATAATATATACTATTATATTAAAATTCTATTACGGTTATTGAAAAAAGTAATTATTGGAAAACGATTAAATTTTACATTTATAACCCTTACAATTAATTATCTAATTTACTTTCTATCCCTTGTTTTTTCATTTTTCATTTTATACCATTATTATTTTAACACAAATAAATCGTATATAAACAAAAATACAATGAAAAAATTCGTTTCTTTTTTTTACAAATTATACCATTATAATCGTCTCGTCAATACCTTCAAAACGAGTCCAATATTGAATATTTTTAAATTTAACCGTACTATTAAATATCATGAATATCTATGAATTAAATCTCTACTACTATATAAAAAAACTAATACGGTTATTGTACAAACTTTTGTATAATAATACTTATCATCCTAAGCTTTTATACAATAACACTTATTACCCTAAGTTTTTATCCAATAACACTTATCAGCCTTATAATGTTACATTCGTCACCCTTACAATTACTTATTTAATTCATTTTATATCCCTTATTTTTTAATTTTTTATTTTACACCATTATCATATTAACACAAATAATCGTATATGAACAAAAATGTAATGAAAAAATAAGTTTTTTTTTCTACAAAGTATACTATTATAATTGTCTCATCAGTATCTTCAAAACGAGCCTAATATTGAATATTTTTTAATTTAACTGTACTATTAAATATCATGAATATCTACGAACTAATTTGTTTTCTATCCATACGTTTTATTTTTTTCCACTATTAGCACATTAAAAATACATAATCGTAAAATACGTTTCATTTTTATTATAATAAATTATATCATTATAATTTTTTTTGTCAATAATTGTAATATAAACTAATTATTGAATATCTTTATGGGTTTAGGGTTTCATAAATTGTGATTCATAGATCATGGTTGATTATTGATAACATGTCTATAAGGAAGTAACATTAATTATTCGTTATTTACTTACATTTCGCTGCATCGCGCGGGTATATACCTAGTTTTTCTATAACACAACAACGAAAGTGTCAATACACCAAAGTAAAGGGGTGTTAATGAAACTTACCTCTTACCATTCACGCAAATCTTTTGGTCCAAAAACCACAAACAGAAGTCGAAATCGGCGACGGAAAATAGCAGGCGCCATGGCCGTTTCTCTTCCCGCCTTTTCAGTCCCGCCGTCGTACTCCGACACCTATTATCCTCCAATGCTACTCGTATCTTCCATCATCGGCGTCCGTAGACGGCGGTCCACCGCCGATCAATTACATTGTTTAGGGTTTCACGGCAGTTTTGACGTTGAGCAACATAGCCACAACTCCAGAAAGCACTGGGACGAATTCTACGAGCGCCATCAAAACAAGGTATCGCTTCCCTTTTATCGTAAATCTGAAAGTAATTGTGGAAAATTGAGCGAATTCGAACGTGAAGTTGTCGATTTCGAAAACCGAGTGTTTGATTTCATGAAAGTGATTGCAGTTTTTCAAGGATCGACATTACCTGGAGAAGGATTGGGGGCAGTACTTTTGTGATGATAACAACATCAACACTTCTGATGGAAAAATCATGTTAGAGGTTAGATTTATCTCTAATAGCAGCAATAATGTTGCAAGCTTCGTAGTTATAGAAATTTTCTGGAAAACTCAAAAAATTTTATACGAATTATGAAGTTATACTCCATTGTTGGTGCCGGAACAGATATCTACTTCATGAAATCAAACACCGATTATCGAAATCTAGAATTGCAGTTCCTGTAGCACATAGTGGTGTAAACGAGTTGAGTTGAGTTGAGTTGAGTTGAGTTGAGTTGAGTTGAGTTGAGTTGAGTTGAGTTGAGTTGAGTTGAGTTGAGTTGAGTTGAGTTGAGTTGAGTTGAGTTGAGTTGAGTTGAGTTGAGTTGAGTTGAGTTGAGTTGAGTTGAGTTGAGTTGAGTTGAGTTGAGTTGAGTTGTAGGTTATTAGAGCTTGACTTGAAAATTTAATATCAGGCTCTAGTCTTCGATTAACTTTTTCAAAAGTCTGGCTCGAGCTCGAATTCGAATATTTTTTCAAAAACTTGGAGACCGTTTAACTCGTTTATTTACGCTAGCTCGATAATGTTTATATCTTAAATATATAATTTGTAAACATAAAAATATATTTGGCTCAAAAAAATGCATGCTCAAATGGCTCGACTCGACTTGACTCGTAAAGTTTAATTAAGCTTTCAAACGATTTACGAGTCGAGTCAAACCTTAGTGTTATGAAGCTCGACTCGTTAAGTTAAACGAGCTTTATTTTGTGTTTGTGATAGACTCGAGCTCGAGGATTATTAGACTCGAGCTCGAGGATTATTAGGCCCGAGCTCAAGATAAACGAGCTCGAGCTTGAGTAGGTCGTTAGAAGCTCGACTCGTTTACATCCCTAGTCGCACATATGGATTTTGGAAAAATAATGATTCCACATTCGAATTCGCTCAATTTTCCAGAATTACTTTCAGATTTATGGTAAAAAAAGAAGCGATTCTTGTTAAGGTTTTTTGATGGCGCTCGTAGAATTCATCTCAGTGTTTTGTGGAGTTGTGGCTGCAGGCTGGTTGTGGAGCTGGTAACACGATATTTCCTCTTGCCGTGAAATATCCTCGACTCTTTCTTCATGCTTGTGATTTCTCACGTCATGCGATCACACTTGTTAAGGTTTGTTGCTTCCTCACCGTTTCTTCGCAATGACATAACCTATCTTAAGTAGGAACATAAGTAATTGGGATCGTTACTGACCTCGATTCTCGCACGAATACAGTCGAATACAAAGTTTCATGAAGATCAGATGAATGTTTTTGTTTGCAACATTGCGGAAGACAACCTTTGTGACCATATTATGCCTTCATCTGTCGATATTGTGACCTTGGTAAGCATGAACCGTACAACTTAATGTTTCTGGTTCTTGATTCTGATAACGGTTGGATTAGAATTTAGAAACTGTTAATGAACACCTAATAATTTTAAGCAGATTTTTACGTTATCTGCGATCTCTCCTGAGAAGATGACCATCGTGATACAAAACCTTGGACGTGTATTGAAGGTCGTTCATCTCTTTGTTTTTAGTTGTAGTTTAGGTATGTTCTTTCACATTTCTTACGTATGGATACCATATGAATTTGCAGCCCAATGGTCATGTACTTTTTCGTGATTACGCCATTGGGGATTATGCTCAAGTGAGTTTCCAAGCTTCTTATGGCATCATATTCTTAGGGTTTTTTTTTTCCAGATAAATGACCTTAATTGAGTTTTCAGTTAGGAGCATTACCTTCTGAAAGAAAGTAAAATTAGCTCAATGACCTTCATCTCGCATTGCCTCGGATTCAAAACAGTGTGCTCCCGTAAAAACTTAGAAATACAGTAGATGGTCATTTTGCAAAACGGGCTTCTAGAGAAGGTCATTGAGCTAAATACAATGGGTCATTTGATTGAATGACCTTAAATGAGTTTTCAATTAGGAGTATGACCTTCAGAAAAAATTTAGATCAATGACTTTCATCTGAATTGCCCCTGGTTCAAAACGGTTTACCACCAACACAAATACGTGTCTCTCGAAATCTAATCCAATCAGTGCCGTTTCGCTTAGAAATAGCTTGATGCTTAAGGATCTGTTTGTTAGTAGCTTAATAAGCTTAATGAGATTCACAACTTATTCGTTATGCCATACATCAACATGATTGTTTGGTAGGAGCTTAATGATGTAAAAAGTGGCTTATTCAATAAAGCTTCTAGGGGGGTTTATGCAAAAAGCCAAGTTTTTTTCAATCATTTCCCTCGCAATTAAAAATCGCGCTCCTTCTACCTATGAAAAAACCCTCCCAAACAAAAAATTCCCAATCTATACAGACAAATTAATCCACACAGACTTTATCCATTTATGACTTAATGGAAAACCAACCAAACAACCCCTATCAATTTACAAAAACAGCTTCTGGAGAAGGTCATTGAGCTCAATAACCCCCAAATTGCTCTTGTTGTTTAATTGATCTTCATAAACCCCCTTGTTATTTTTAAAGAAACTATGCAAGGTAAAATACTACTAATTTGAGTCTGTTCAGTCGTGCCTATCCCCGATAGTCACTCCTTCACTCACTTTATTTCCTTATTTATGTGATTATGTGACACGTCTATCTTTGTATACTGGTGCGGTTCTGTCTGCAAATGATGAATTATGGCATGCAATTTTGAAGGAGATGCTAATGAACAAGAATCAGGTCATCGGTGAGAACTTCTATTTTCGTGGTGATGGCACTGTAAGGATTCCGTTCCCGTGTTCATTTCCAACAATCGTATAATCTTTATTTTGTTATTATCGGAATATCTTTTGTCTGCAGTCTTCATTCTATTTCTCGGAAGATTTGTTGTCGGAGCTGTTTGTAAAAGCGGGATTTACGGTAGTGGATGTCAATACGTACGTTAGAGAAATCAAGAATCGGTCGCGAAATATTACCATGCAGCGGTAGGTAGAGTTCAATCTTTCACATTTTGCTGTTTGAAACCATCTTGTTAGGTATATTTATGCAGCTTGTGATTCTAGTAATTCTTTCTTCGATTTTTAGGCGGTGGATACGAGCCGTTTTCAGACGACCCTGATGGTGTCTGCACACCCCGTACAGAACTAAGACTTTGCAGGGGCGGATCTACGTATGTCCGAGCAGGCTCCCGTTTATTTCGCAAGTGGGATCTGTTTTTTGAGGTATGAAAGGTGCACCAGCTAACCTTTGAGAAGTGCTCTAGTATATTATGAAATATGAGGAACATTAACCAAAAAACCAAAAAATTTCCTCAAAATCGACTAAAAAAAGGAAAAAATATCCTAGTTGATTGTTTCTATTAATACTGAAATTGTTAGACTAAATAAATTGTTGGAGTTAAATATATTTTTAAAGATTTAGATACTTTATTTTAGAATTAGATATGCCTTTTATAATTAATTAATTTATGTTTTTTAAATAAACTTTAAACAATAATTAAGTTGAATAAATTATCATATATCTATAGTTTCTAAAATTTTAAAAGAAAAGAAAAAGATAAATATCATTGTAAAAGTCAAAACATTGTAAATTATGCGTTAAAAAGAAAATTAGTTGAGAGGTTGGTGGCTTAAAAATCTTATGAATATTTGGAAGGAATCTTGTAGGTGAGACTTCACCCATTCAAACAGTGACACGTAGCAGGCTTCACCCATAAATAAGTATTTAGTAAGTGACATCTTTAAGAATAATATCATAAACAAACCTTTATAGATTTATGAGTCACCAAATAGATGTTTTATTTTATTTATTTCTTAAAAGAGGTGATGTATGAAATTTTTTTATTAGTAATTTACGTAAAAAAATCATGTAATTCTCAACGGAAATAGGCCATTTTCTTTTTAGACATATCTTTCAGAAAACAGTTAGGAAAATCTTCAATGGACGGTCGAATTGTTAACCTCTGAGAAAAGTCCCAAAAAATATAAATCTTACCAAACAAAAAACGTAAATAGTAACTTTTTAATTAATTTAATGATTTTTTAAGGAAAAATATATATATATATATATTTCATCAATATCAAACAAAAGCATTGATTGAAATTGGATAATAACTAATATACGTGTCATCATCAAAGCAGTTTAAAGCATTCCCAATTATCTCTCATCAAGAAACAAAAACAAGTTTAAAGCATTCCCAATTATCTCTCATCAATAAACAGAAACAAAGAATTCTTGAAAGTGGTGAACAGAGGACGATCAACCATTTTGGGGGTTTTCTCTTTTTAAATTTTCTCATTGGTAAGCACATTTCAACTTTGTTTTTATTCATAACAATTCCAATTTTACACCAAAATCACCACTCAAAAATCGAATTTTATTCAACAATTGTTGGAATTTGAAACCCTCAAATACGAATAAAAAAATCCGGCTCATTTTACAGATTGGTATCATCAGAATGGCTGCCTCAGATCCATGGAATCAAGATTCACGTGTTCCAATTTTACCCTTTTTAGGGTTCTTTAGTTAGCTTTTAGCCTTTTCCCTTTACTCCTTAGATTGATGGATTAAGGTGGTTGTTGTTGTTCTTCTTGATGTTTAATGGTAAAAAAAAGGGTTTGATTTCTTTTCAGTGATTCAAGAATCTTGAAATTCTGTATGTATAGGTTATATTGCAATATGGGTTATCATTAGATTCAGTTTTTGACTCCATTTTAGATCTCCTAGAATTATGTTTAAATGCAAGTTTAGGGTATCAATCAAGATTTCAAGGTTCATGATGGTTGGTTGTTGATTGTGTGAAATTTGGGAGGATATTGAAGTCATTAGAGATCTAGAAATCAAGATTTCCATGGAAGAAATGTCTCCGATTACGTTTCTTTTAACGAATCCTGTCTCCGAAACCTCTGCAAATCATGGCGATTTCGCTCGAATCAAGCTGCTTACAGAAACCGCAAGCTTGCTATCGGATCCTGCACCGATGGGAACCTTTAACGATGGTGTTATGAATCAAGAAAATGAATCAGATGAGATAATGTCGTCTGGGGATGATCGTATCGATGCGAGTTCCGTAAGCATGCCGATTGGTGTTGCGATCGAGGGGGTGGAGGACGATCGAGTGGTTGCTAAGGTGATTAGTTTAGGGAAAGAAACGATAGAAATTGGCGATGAGCGTATTTTGAGTTCATCGATAATGGCGATTGCGGAAAAAGGTAATAGCAAAGGAATAAAGAGTGTGTTAGAATTGGAATACATTCCTCTTTGGGGATCTAAGTTGGTTTGCGGTAAACGGCCGGAGATGGAAGATGCGGTTGCGGTTGTTCCTCGATTCACGGAGGTTCCGATTAAGATGTTTGTCGGGGATCATGTAATTGATGGGGTGAGTTCGAGTTTGAGCGATTTGACCGTTCATTTCTTCGGGGTATACGATGGGCATGGTGGCTCTCAGGTATTATATTTTTGCCCCTTTTGACGCGTTTGGTATGCGAGACAGGACAATGACTCTGAATGGTCAACAGGGTTTTGTTCTGTTTTGTACCGTCTGATATACCAAACACATCCAATTACTTCATATACGAATCCTCACAGCTGAAAAGTCATAATCTTGATTCAGGTTGCCGATTACTGTCGTGATCGTGTTCATCTTGCTCTCGAGGAGGAGCTAAAGGTTGCTGCAAAAGAAACGTTCAACGATTCTTTGCAGGTTCGGTGGGAAAACGTTTTCTCAAATTGCTTTCAAAAGGTCGACGATGCAGTTGGAGGGAGAATTAGCCGAAGAACCCCCGAAATCACTTCGGAACCAGTAGCTCCAGAAACCGTTGGTTCAACGGCTGTTGTTGCAGTGATTTGCTCATCGCATATCGTAGTTGCAAACTGCGGTGATTCAAGAGCGGTTCTTTATCGTGGCAAAGAAGCGGTGACTTTGTCGAATGATCATAAAGTGTGGCATAGAGTTTTTGCACGTTATCGAATGTGAAACCCATAAATCGAGTTCACGATACTAACTTGTTTTCCATTCTTTCCTGATATCAGCCGAACCGGGAAGATGAATATGCGAGAATCGAGGCGGCTGGAGGCAAGGTCATACAATGGAATGGGCATCGTGTCTTTGGTGTTCTTGCGATGTCGAGATCTATCGGTGAGTGTGTTTTAAAAATCGACCATGTGGTCACCGGGTGCGTTTGGTACGCGGGACAGTAAAAAAAAAACTTGTCGCCCCACGATTTGACGTAACTTTAATAGGACAAAAAGGCATTTTTTTTCTGAACTGAGGAAGTTGGTAAATTACTAAACTGCCCATGTTAAATTAAACCTTAAAACCTTACAGAATTCCTTTATCCGCCTACCACAGTCTCGCCCATCGAGTCCTATCCACGTCAGTCCCATCTAGACGGGTTCTTGAATGTTTTCGGGGTCCAATTACATATCTTTTAACCCAATTATAATATTTTAGAATTTTACTTTTTTATTCCAGTTTGCTCATATGGCTATCTATTGTTATATCTTTCGTTTTATTCATTACTCGTCCAGCCGATATATACTTTTTTTGGTACAAGTGTAACTGGGTCTCCAAGAATATTGGAATGGGCGGGATCATTTCATGGGATTAAGCTCTTTTTATCGTTCTTTTTGTGTTTTCAGGTGACGGGTATTTGAAACCATGGATTATACCAGAACCGGAAGTTACGGTTACGGCACGAGCTAGAGAAGACGAGTGTCTTGTTTTAGCGAGCGATGGGTTGTGGGATGTAATGTCTAACGAGGAAGTGTGTGAAATCGCTAGAAAACGGATACTTATCTGGCATAAAAAGAACGGCGGCAGCACGGCGGATAGGGGCGGTGGCACCGGAGCCGATCCTGCAGCGCAAGCAGCGGCAGATTATCTTGCAATGGCTGCTCTCCAGAAAGGAAGCAAAGATAATGTATCTGTGATTGTTGTAGATTTGAAAACTCAAAGGAAGTTCAAAACTAAATCTTGATTCATTCTTTCAACTTTTAGCATGTCCATATATATGACCCTCTCGTTAGTACGAATCATAAAAATCAATCTCAAACGTTAATCTAGTCTTATGAATATTTGGCTTCATAAATATCTCAGATTATTTCCTGATCTAAAGTGTTAATCTTAATGACTGAACTATGATCATTTTTTATAAATATGCATATTGTAATAAATAAACTCTCGTCGTTCTCATAAATATCTCATTTGATTGGTTTGTACTAATTAGAGGGTTTGTATTTGAAACTCCATATATACCATCTGACATGTGATTTTACACGTGATTTTAGTGTAAAACTCACATGTGATTCGACTGTTTTTTCCTTATTCTCTTATTTAGTTATTTTTCACGTATGAACCTATCTATCTATATCTCTCTCTATATATATATCCCCTCTATTTATATATATATATATATATATATGGATTTGGCCTTTAATCAAGAATCTCGTATATTCTATAGGGAAGGGTATTTGAAACAATAGCATGTTCAATTGCAAAGGGACACAAAGTACAACGTACCACATGTCTCAGACGTTCACGTTTATTATTCATGATGAATGAGACACGTGTTGCACTCTTCTTTGACCCCCAGTTCACAACAGAAAACAGGTTTGCAACTAAACTTTTCCCCTTTTCGCTCGATTTAGAAACTATTGGGCAAGTCTAATGTTCGACCATTCAATAGCAAACAAACAACATCAAGAGTTAGGAAGATGCTTCAAGATACAAGACTACACCGAGAATGTAAATATGTCTTCAAGATTTGAACCCGACAACAAAACAGCAAGTAGAAAGTTTCGAGCTTTCGAATGTATAAACAAAACCCCTCAAGATTCGACAATCGATCATGAACACCATGGACTTGATTCGCTTGTCATGCATTACCGACAAGAACCTAAGGAACTAACGACAGAAAATAAAGAGCCAAGGATGACTTCCCTTGTGAACTAGCAAGCAACCAAATCCAGACCGGCCTTGCTGGTTCACCGAGTCGTTCCGCTTCATCAGCGGAACATGTGGTGGGTCCCACCAAGCATACCGCCACTAGTGGACCCACCTGCATGTGTGGGTCCCGGACCCACATGAGAATGATAGATAGAGAACCTGTGGTCTTGTTGGTGGAAGAAGTTGTCACCATTGGAGGCACTTGTGATATCCGAGCATGTACCACCACCATTGCCGCCGCCACCGCCATTTATCGAGCCATCAGGTTGGTTTTCTTGGATCTTTTTCACATTTAAAAACCGGCCACCAGGCCCTCTAGCCCTCTTGAGTGCGTGAACGTGCCTAGATTCGTGGAGATACGGCTGTCCAAGGGAATTGGATGACGTTCGAATAAAGGTACACTTTTTCCGACACAAAAATCAAACTAAAATCTTGAAACGATTTTGGTGCATACCTTTCGTGGTTTTGCAAGCTTGTTTTGTGCCTCGAGTTTGGCACGATACTGTCTCCTGCGAAGAATCGCGTTGTACTGTTTCGCATTGACGTATATCGGTTCATCTTGTGCAAAATCTAGAGGCAACGGCACCCGAGTAGAGATCACGCTCATTGCTTGAGGATGAGGAAGCTGAAAGAATTAGAGACAATAAGAATCGCGCTTAGTACGTGGAACTAGAAACAATAAGAATCATGTAAATATGCGGATTTTGAAAGACCGATAATAGATGGTGAAAACGAGAACCGTGAAAGCCTATATATATATATAGGGTCAGGTTCAGGGGAAGACCTCAAAAAAAGGGAAAACTGAGGAACACTCTGGTAGCCCTTCATTCGGACGGTATGCACTTGTGTATACAAGTAATTTGTAACATACACACGTGCATAAAAACCAAAAAACAACTTAATTTACTTATATGCACAAGTGCATACCGTCCAGATCAACGGCTACCAGGGTGTTCCTCAGTTTTCCATTTTTTTGATGTTTTCCCTTGAACCTCCCTCTATGCATCTATATATATATATATATATATATATATAGAGAGAGAGAGAGAGAGACGCATATGTATGCATTGATGTATACACTATTAAAATATATATTCTCAATGAGTATATTCATCAATGCAAATCTACTATGTATGCAAGTATACAAGCATTGATGCATATACTCACTGAAACTCGTATAGTTAGTGTATATACATGAATGCATATACTGGTTCTCATGGTTCTTAAAATATTTATGGTTCTCATTTGATGTTTTCAATAGTATATGCTCACCATAGTTTGCGAGCCATAAGGTGCAAGCAACCCACGATAGTATGGATCCGGGTATAGAAGCGGAATACAAGCCTGAAAAAGAAAATGGGAAAGCATCGAGTTAATATGTAAGAAAGAAGCTCAAAAAGGATTGTTAGATTCGACTTACGTATGGCTGTCGGCGATCAACTTGTGAAGCAAAAGCGTAATCCTGAGTGCCCATTGGCAAAGCGGACCCGACACTACCTTCTTCATGACTCGCATGCGTTCCGTTATACCCTGGTTAAGAGGTACGGAAAAATACCAAAGAAACTTTTATGGGTTTATGAAACTATCGTGAGGCGTTACCCGAGGGTCCTTTGGTTAAAATCCATGACACAAATATGTGAATGTCACTTATTAACAGAAGAACTGAAGAATGTTATTTCCATACCAAGGTTCAAAGTAGCGTGAGGCGTGGCGTGGCGGCAAGGTCAAGCCTCCTTAAGCCTTACACGCCACGGCGAGGACGCGACGTTTTTCAAGGCGTGACATAAGGCGGCAAATTTGTATGTCATATTCAAAATTATATATATATATATATATACACATATATGTTTTATATATATTATTCTAAATAAATAATGTATTAAAGTATGTACATTCATATTGGAAGAAAAAAAAACCATATAAATTAATAGTATAAAAATAGTTCTTGATTTAATATTTAAAATAGAAGATAGAAAGATAATTTTACCAACATCGTTTTAACCGTGAGTCCATAACGTTTATGATTTCGTGAAACTGTGAGTGATTGATTGATTAGATAAATCTATAAAAGTGTTAAATCTAAAGTTAAAAATGTAAAAGCACAAGAGATTAAAAAATTAAAAATTTTAAAAAATATTTTTTTGAAAAAAAATCACGTTTTAGAAAAAACGCGCGCCGCGATGCGCCTTAAGGCCCCATAGCGTGAGCCACGCCTTACAGAAACCTTATGGGCTATTTCGTAACGACTCCGCCATATCATGACACGCCTTTTTGAACACTGTTCCATACACAAGATGACAAGAATGCCACTAAACTTGACAGAAGGTTATGTTGCGAATAAAATTGTCATTCAAGGTAAATGACCTAAATAGCCCCGTTTTATCTCAATATTCCAATAGTTTAAGGTGTCCGTAGCCACACAAACTAAACCAAACCAAACCAAACCAAACGTGACCGGTATATCCTACTCGAAAGTAGGGTCCGGGAGTAGGGATGGAAACGACGCGGGTATTGGGCGTATAATGCATTCCACCATCCCCGACCCTTACTAATCCCCAAAGGGTTCGGGGGACGAAATCTCCGACGGGTTTGGGGAACCCATTGAGTACTCGTTTAGTAAAAAAAAAAACAATATAAAAACATTGTATTTTAAAGTAAAAATTACGACGAATCATCACTAAATTAATAACCAATAATGAAAATCAAATATATTTCTTATATAACAATAAAGATATACATATATGCACATTAGTCTAAAAAATAAAAGTTTAATCGGGTCCGGAATAGGCACGGGTAACGTCATCCTTGACCCCGACCCCACTTCGTCCCGCCAAAGCGGTGAATCCCCGCCCCCATTAGGGTCGGGTATTGGGAGGGGTAGGATCTACCCAGGCCTTACCTCAACCGCTAGGATCGAGAGGTTATTTCCATTAAGAGCCTCGACTTGTGCACAAAACAAAAGTGTATGCAAGCAAACAATAAGATGGGTAAAATAACAGGTAATCGGAAAATATAACAGGTAGAATAACGATTCAATGTACAAAATAGCATCATATCGAAATCGCGATTAATTCAATCAACCACATTAACAAGAAAAAGACTCATTACCCGATTGAACCGAGAACTTGTTTTCCCCGTAATCGCCCGCACTAGCTACTTCAGGGTACGATTGGCACGTCGATTGAGTCGAGGACGAATCTTGATCTTGAAGCTGAAACTGAAGACCCAATTGCTTCGCGTTTTGATGACGCGGGGTCGAAGAACCCATCTTCAAGCTTAAGTTATTAGAAAGAGTCGATTGTTCCACAAACGACTCGGCACCCGTCCACTGAGACGGGTACCCGACCATCGAAGGTGCACCGGATCGAAGATCACCCGGATCAGAATTATTCTTAACCAATTCTTGCATGCTTGTTTTTAACGACTTCTAGAACGAGTGGCTCGATACGAAATCACCGTTGAATCGCTGATTACCTGCTTACGAGCATCGTAACGTGTAAATACCAACTCCAATTCGAAAATTCGAATCGTTTCAACACCACAAATATCAAAGATTTGTAAGCAAGAAAGGCTGAAACAGTAGTAGAATCTGATGAACTTGAAATAAACAAAAATAATATCAAGAATAAGATGCTTTATCTTGTACCAACATTCCACTAAGAATGTTTGAGCAATAAAGAAACACACAATCAATGTTTTTTTTTTTTTTTTTTTTGGTAACCGTGGGTATTCGGGTCAGCTTACGAGTACAAACATTGATCCCTGGCCGACCAGTGTCATTATAGGTGACGCCAGTCGACCACAAAGGATTTGGGAGTGTCGGGATTCGAACCCGCTACATCCCGGAACCTTAACCAATGCACCCCACAACCAATTTAAAAAGTGGCTTAATGCGACTCACAACTTATTCGGTCAGCTATACATGACTATTTGGTATTGGCTTAATGATATAAAAAGTGGGTTTTCAGTAAGCTTCTAGGAAGAGCTTTATACAGAAAGTTAAGTTTTCTCCAAACCTGTCCTTTTCGATTAAAAAAACACACTATTTCCATCTATGAAAAAACCCTCTCAAACAAAAACCTTTCTAACCTATATAGACGGATTAATTTAATCCGTACATCAATCACTCTTTTGGTACCCTAATCTTGAAATGAACTAAAAAAAAGCACATCTAAATGCAACTTTTTAATTAAAATAAAAGTAAGCCTTGAACCCATAATAACTAAAGAAATCTTGAAGTAAATGTAATGATGATTCATGACTTACTACTACTATATATATATATATATATATATATAAATGAATACCCAACAGGAATCACTCACAAGATCAACAACAAAAGAACACAATATTCACAAGTGATTATCAACTAAAATAATCAAATTTCTTTTGATTGGGTCCCACCAAATGTTTTAAAGGATGAATAAACAGCACCAAAGAGTGTCTTGAAAGTCAAGATCAAGAAATGTATATATTTTTAAAATAGTCAAAAAAATTAAGCAAAAAATAAAAAACCAAGAACATAATTAGACAAGACAAGAAGATCAAATAAATGGCATTCGATCACACCCCTAAATCTTCACTAAACAAATTAATACCCAGAATCAAACTTTTCAACATGCAAATATCCAAAAAATCAAGAGTTGTTTATGAAATCAAACCCACATAACACAAAAGAAGAAGAATAAAATGTTTAAAAGATTAAAGAAGCAGAAAATATGAAAGAAGAAATCATACCGATTGTTGAGAAGAATCCAAGCATGTCTCCTAAACTTCTTATACGTATATGGGGTTGTATGTATATGTTGTGTGAGAGAAGCAGACAAAGGATTTACATCTTATTTGGTTTCAGGGCTCCGGCAGCAGCATTGAGCAGGAGTGGGATGTTGTTGTTGAAGGAAGGTATAAAAATGGAAGTTTTTTTTTTTTTTAAAGGAAATTTGAGTGGGTTTTGTCGTGTTGTGAAGAAGAAGAAGAGTAAAAAACTTATACTATAATACTAGTAGTAGTAGTGTCTATGAATCATGCGACTTTGTTTTTTAATTTTTTTTAAACAAATTTTTTTTTTTTTTTCTGTCGTTCTGAATCAGCCGCCCCTATAGGCTCCGGGTATTTCGCCACGCGTTTGCCTAAGAGCGTGCTTTTTACTTTCCTTTCCCCTCAATAAAAAAAAAGGAGTAAATTACACTCTGGGTCCCTATAGTTTGCTCAGAATCTGGATATGGTCCTTATTTTGAAAATAAGTACACTAGAGATCCATGTGATTTGTATTTCGTTTCACCCTGAGTGCAACAATATACAGGGACCTAGAGTTCAATTTAATGCAAAGCACATGGACCTAGAGTGTAACGAAATGCAAACAATAGGGACCCATAATGTAACGAAATACAAACCACAGGGATCTCTGGTGTACTTATTTCAAAATATAAACCATATCCAAATTTTGAATAAACCACAGGAACCCAGAGGGTAATTTACTCATAAAAAAGATGTTTGTTTTTAGCTTGTCTTTAAATAAAGAGTAAATTACATCTTTTGTGTGGTTAGGGTGTAAACAAGTCGAGTTGAGCTGAGTAGTATGTTGTTTGGGTTCAACTTGAAAAAGTTGTACGAGGTTAAGCTCGAATAACTTTTTCATAGTATGGTTTAAGCTCAAGCTCAAATGTTTTTTGAATTATTGTGCTGAGTTTGATGCTTGTTTATAGGGTCGAACTCGCGATCGATTATCTCATTTATTGGATCGAGATTGATAATTTTTATATTTTTATAATATATGAGAATGTTTAGAATGTATGCTTGATCAGTTCAACTCAACTCGAAAAATTTAATCGAGTTATCGAACAAGCCTAGTTGAACATTGGTGTTACGAGGTTAGGCCCGTTAAGTTGAACGAGATTTATTTTGTATTTGAGATCGATTCTAGCTCGATGATTATTAAGGTTAAGTTCAAGTAGCTCGTTAAAAGGTTTGAATGGTTTACACCCCTACTATGATTAGGTGTTTTTAACGGTCTTTGTCCTTTTTTGTAAGATCAATGAAATGTTCTTTGTTGTTGCGATTTTTAACAAGTTACATCCCCGTTGTTGCATTTTTTTTAATTAGTTGGGTTCCTATGGTTTTCAGTGTTTTAATGAGTTCGATATCTAAATAAATCAACAACACAGGTCCTTAGGGTTGTATTAATAACCATATCGTTGTAAAAATGCAACCACAGGGACATGATCCGTTGAATTTTCAAAAAATAAACAAGACCTGTTAAAAACATATACTAAACATGTAATTTACACTTAAGTAAATGTCTGTTTTAGATTTTATTCAAATTATGAGATAGAGAAAAATGAAGGGTAAAGTTGTTATTTAATTAATTAAAAAGTATAATAATTAAATATTCCTAAACTTGAGTATCTTTTTTAATTGTGAACATTTATTTTTGGGATAGAGAGAATATTTGATAATAGAGATTTATAAGACTCGGATTTTCCAGTCTAGGGTCAGGTCTTCCAAACTCATTTTCAGTAACAAAAAAAAAACATCGGTATTTCATCCCTAGACCGGCCCATGTTCGAGCTTTAGGTGTAAATATAAAGCTTTTTTCGGGCATGATCGGGTTTCTAAGACCTAGACATTTGCAGGTATTTTCATTATAAAAAATGGGCTTGATCGAGGGCTGGGTATGGACATAAGCTTCTGGCTAAGGATTTTTTTTGTACATTTGTATTTGATATTCAATTTTGTTGTAGTATATTAAATTGATTATTTGATATTTATATATTTAGACCAGTATGAAAATATGTAGATTTTTAAATTACTGGTTTAAAATCACTAAAAACCTATACTTAGGGGCTGTTTGGCAGATGCTGAATGGTTTGGTGCAGAATGATTAAGAGACTCTTATGATATAGTGCAATATAAAATATGATTGTTTGGTAATTGTTCAGAATAAAATCAGGGCGCTTAATGGTTAAGGGAAACTCGGGATACAAAATGATTCAGAGGGTTTTGGAACCATTAAGAAGCAACATTTTTTTCTGCCAAACAGGATTCACCTCTTAACGATTCAGAGGTTGTCTCTTAATAGAACCATTAAGAGGTAAACAAACAACCCCTTGTTGTTTCTTGTATCTAAATCAACCAAATCCTTTTTTCGTACAAATATAATCCACACTAGCCCAAGAATTTTACACCGAATGGTCCTTGTAAATCATTAACCAAAAGGTACGAAAAAAAGAACATATTGATTAAAACCGGATCTTTTCACCAAGTTCTTTACATATGGCTTTGGGAGATATGTACATTTTGCATATGCTTGCTTTGATCATACCCTTAGAGATTGTTTGGCAGTTGCTAAATGGTTTGGTGCAGAATGATTAAGTGGTCAGAATGACTAAGAGCATCTCCAATCGTCCTCTAAAAACACTAAAATCACCAAATGTGAAATCCAACAACACTGCAAACGGTAAAAAAATTTGGTGGTTGAAGCTTGTGGCCTTCAAATTTGGCGTTGCACTGTAGCACCTGCAAATAATTTGGGCCCACTTTTTTCTTTTAATTTTATTATTTATTTAATCAAAAATACAATTCCTTTATATTTAATGTTTACTTTAAATATATTATGTTTAGTAATTATTTTTATTATTATTTATATTTAAAACTTTATTTATTTAAAAAATATTTAAAAATTTGAAAATGTATTTATTATTATTATTATTATTATATGTATATATATAAATAAATTTTAAATAAGACAAGAAACACATACATTAACAAAATTATTTACTTGGACTTTTATTATTATAATTTGTATTTATAAATTTTAATTATTGTTATTAAAAATAGTTAATAATAAATAAAATATGTTATTTTAATGTGGGGTCCACAAATTTAGTGTTTTTTTTAGAGTGTGGTTGGAGTTGGGTTTTTTTTGTGTTGATGGGCCCACCAAATTTGGTGTTTTTGGTGTTAAAATTGGTGTTAAGGTTGGAGATGGTCTAAGAGGCTCTTATGATATAGTGTAAAATGAAATATGGTTGTTTGGTAATTGATCATAATGAAATCAGGACGCTTAATGGTTAAGGAGACCCAAGGTACAGAATAATTCAGAGGGTTTTGGAACCATTAAGGGGCAGACTTTTTTTTTGCCAAACAAGATTCATCTCTTAACGATTCAGAATATGCCTCGTAATGGAACCATTAAGAGGTAAACAAACATCCCCTAATTAGTGGGAAAAACCGTTTCTTTTTGGGCCGGTTGTAGATGAGGAAGGATCTGAACCTCCGCTACGGTGTTAAACCAAGATCTGAAATCTCCGCCTTGTTAACTGAAATTCGTATTCGAAGAGTGCAAGCTTTCAAGTAAAATGTTCAACTTTTTTTTTTGACATGATTTTTTGTTTTTATTTCATTTTCTATTTTAAATATGATTGAATGACATATTCAATTCAAATCTAAAATATTTATAATAAACAATAAAATCCATTATGGATAAAAAGACAAAAGTACAGTTGTAAAGATTAAGAAAATACTATTGATTTTGCATGGCAACTGTAAAAAAATAGTAGT
Source organism: Arctium minus (assembly GCA_954870635.1). NCBI lineage: Eukaryota > Viridiplantae > Streptophyta > Magnoliopsida > Asterales > Asteraceae > Arctium > Arctium minus. The sequence continues at coordinate 921,002 of OX941091.1, read as the reverse complement.
ATATATTTGAGGATAAACATGATACATCATAAAGAGAAGTAAAATTAATCTAAATGGCCATAGTAAGGTTTGGGATTGGCCTCTTAGCCATCCATCTCCCTTTTTTACAGAAATGTCACTATCTGTGCAAAAAAGGAGGGTGCGCAATTACATACCCCTCCTTTTTGCGCAGGTAGTGACATTTTTGTAAAAAAGGGAGAGAGATGGCTAGGAGGCAAATCCCTCCCTCTATTATGACCATTTGAGCCAATCTCTCTAGAGAGAATGACATATTGTCTAGACTTTCTTAAAATAAAATAAGTTTTTTAATTGACGATAAAAAAATTATTTAATAATTAAAATGAAGTTAAGAAAGCTCTTAAATCTAAATTAATAAAAGAATTTGCAAATTTAAATTTAAATCTCACTAAAAAATGTTGTTCTTTGTTTATTTTAAATAATAAAAAGTAAAGATAAAAAGGCAATTATTTTAACAAATGTTTTGCAAAATATTCATCTGTTACAAAATATTTTTGCAATTTTTTAATCATCAGTTCACTTAAATAAATAATTGTAGATAAGAAAGAAGACTTAATTTTAAATTACATTTAAAACCGACCCAGATCGAATGGTTATCTCTTTATATATATATATATTTTTAATGATAAGGATAATTTAATTAATTAATTAAGTGGAATTAATTTGGATCTAAGCAAAGTGTGCAATTATCAAAACGTGTGTGCTCTTTTTAATTCCAGTTTGGTGCTTCTTTCAACCTTCTTATATTATTTAATATTTATTATTTATGGGTATGAATATGAATATGTTGGTGTCTTTTATTATCTTCCTCGTACATGATATATGTATATAGTAATGAGACGAGGAGATAACCCTAAACAACAAAATAATCCAATAAACTAATTCTAACAGTTAGATTAAGATGATTCAATGGATAAGATTAAAAAAGCACTTTTTTTTTTTTAAAACTAATAATATTCCTCCTAGTTTTTAAAATAATAGCATATACTAATATTAGCCAAAATATTTTTAAAATACTTTTACGGGAGGTTTTATAAAAAACGTGAGAAAACATCGAGCAAACAACAAATATTATAACCAATTTTTTCAAAAACTAAAAATATTTTCCCCTAATTTTTAAAATCAATTTATTTTAAACTTAAGACTGGCCCGATGAGACCAGGACCGGTTACCGGGCCTAGGATCAATCCTTCGACCAGCCTATCCGGTTTTTGGTCTTCTCTAATCGAGAGTAAACCTTCGCGTTTTAGCGGGCCAATTACAGACGACCAGTTATAGACCGATTTGGGTTTCGAATGCTTTAACTGGTTGGGCCAATCGGTAACGTAATTGGCCCGAACAGTTAAGACCGTAACCAGGGACGGACCTAGAAATTTTTTATACGTTGACACCACATAATATAGACAAAAAAACAATTACAAAAAACACGGTTTTTATTGACGTGTCTTCATCTTTTTACGGACGTTAAACATTGTTTGATGTGTTTTTTTGGCCTAATTCCACCATTTCGAGGAATTTTTAAAGTTTTTTGCTTAATTTCGACGAATTTTTAACCTTTTTATTGATTTCGAGGAATTTTTTTGGTTGATGTCAAGAATTTTTTTCCGTTTTTTGGTTGATTTCAAAAGGTTATTTTGGTTGATTACAAGTTACGGTTGCACCTTCTTGAAGTTTCCAAAATAATACGATAGCACCTTCCAAAACGATACGGTTGCACCTTTCACGAACCTAAAAAATTTACCCTTCGTCGGAAAAAAGATACGGTGACACGCATGCCACCAAACTAGATCCGTCCATGAGTCCGTAACACGGGGCCGGATTTCGCATCTCTAGAAACATATAGAGATCCATATATGTATATCATATGTTGTTTTAAATTTTCATGGATTTATAACTTAATGTAATTAACAAATGCAACATTCTTACAATTTTATGTTGATTTTATCGGACCATTTGAAAATGTCCGTATAAACTCTATCGCCACCCAGTTGTTCGCCGGAACCACCGGCTGCAACCCTAATAACATCTTCGATCAACTGGAAGTTGCCCATTATATCGACATGGGCACCGCTCTGGGTGCCCCTGCCCTCGAGAAAATTCGAGGGCGGATTGTGATCGTACTCCCTAACGTACGTTTTTATCCCCGACGGATTGAATCGCGTTTTCCCACGCCACCCTTTCGCGCACATGAACCCCGCGCTCAACGCGGGTACGGTTTCGTCGCCGTCTACGGTGTACACGCCGTCTTTTAAACACACGTGTTCGTCTGTGTCGCCGGCCGTGTTGTCAATCTGGAACGGGATGTAGCATTCGGCCGTAGGAGCGAGTTTGTAAACGTACGCTCGTTCGGTCGGGATGCCGACGCCATACATCGAGTATATCTCCATGTCGGGAGCATTCGGTAATCTAGAATCAAACGATTGTATGGTTAGTCGATTTTACCGAACAAAAACAAGTTTTACGACTTTTTTTGAAGTATATAATATTTATATAAAGTAAAACTCACACATTCTGCTCACCTTGTATTCTCGAATTTTGGAAGAAAAAAGTAAAATGAAAATGAAAGAAAACTACTTTTTATGTTTTTGAGGTAGAAAGAGAAAAATGTCATTTTTACAAAAACACCCTTTATATTTGTTTTTCTCAAATTTCCTTTCGTTTCCTTTGAAAAGGCTTTTCGAGAATACAGTGAGGTTTGAACCATTGACCTTAAGGGTAAACCGGATACTGTTGGGCCCAATGACCCATTGGTAAGAACAAAAACGATTCTTACTTTGTCTCCAACGCATTGGACCAATATTTGTAATGAGCGTATTTTGGGTCGTCGAGATTCTCGGCCAAACCATGTGAAAAGTGAACGTTGCCACGTTCCATCATCTTTGGAGCGACAAACTCGAGCATATCTAAAAGGTCTCCGGCTGTATACGCCTTATATTCTGCTATCGCTTTGATACCACTGAACCCCATTTCGTGGTACTCGGTCCACACATCACGGCACGTACTATTTGCGTGATTCTTACCTTTGACGGCACCCTAACGTCAAGAAAACGCAAGAATCGAATAAAAATGGCGATGATCTATTGCAATTTGCAACTTAACCAAAAATAAATAAAACCAAACGATCCCAGTATATCCTACTCGAGAGCAGGGTCGGAAGTGGGATGTGCGCAAACATGTCCTCTGCTTTAAAGGATAAAACAGTTGTTTCCGTGAACTGTTGCAACCTAACACTTTGGGCGGAAATCAAAAACCTTACCCTGAAATCTATTCGCTCGATCTTTGATGAATGTGATTCCGCCACATCTCTCCCAAACGATATAATCCTCCCGTAATTAGGATGTCGTGCTTGACATACTTTGCTATCCGACTCGTTTTGGCTGCAAAACGAATTACCGATGTTTTCGTTTGTTTTATTGCTCGGAAGATATCCTTCCTCGGGTGACCAATCGAGGCCACCCCAGATGATTTCTCCGCCTTTCGGTATCATGGACATGGTCGAGTCCCACGTGCGGCTCATTCTCATGATGTGTTGCAGCGTTTGAATGTGAAATACGTCCGAGTCCAATACACCCGGTGCGATCCCCCTATGATTCAAGTAAAGATAGTTCACGATCACGAAAATAAGAAAAAAATGCATCAAAATGTAACAAAGTTTGGTTTAGTTCCTATCTAATGTAACATTTTGAACCATTACCCTGTTGATCTTATAACATTTGATGATGTAGATATCGGTTTATGAGAGGGTTATGGCAAATTGGACGATAAACACCCACATTATCAAATGTTACAAGATCAGCAGGTTACTTGTCAAAATTAATAATAAAATTGAAACTTATGAACCTTTGCTATATTAAATAAGAATTAAGGAAACTTCGTTATATTTTGATGCATTCTGTAAAATACGCCATTAATGAAAGACAAAAACTTTTTATACGCCAAAAGTGAAGTATATATAAACCTGGCAAATGCGACATCTTTCGCTTCAGCGGAAAACAATCCCGATAGGGCTTTAGGGGCACCTAAGAGCGGTCCACCGATGTTCATCACCGCCTTTATGTGTTTCGCACACCAATCTGGTCCACCTCCGCCGCCCATCGGAGCCGGTGCTTCGACCCACTTCATGAAATGCAAAAAATAGAGAACGCCCATCGAATGCGGAATGATAACCGCCTTGTGACCATCGTTAATGTCAACCATCAGTTCTATATTGCTCTTTATACAACTTAATGTCCGATCTCGTACCTGCAAACGATAAAAAGGTTGACCTTTGATCGAAGAAGTAGCCATAAACATGTAAACAAGTAATAGAAAGCCGGTTCGAGTCTTTTCTAGACCACCGAAGATTTTATGAGCGTTACTGGAGATTTTGCTGACTGTTAATTTCAGGGCCACCGGGATTTTCCTGATTGTCACAACAACAAAATCGGATTTATATGACGCCAACAATTTCTAGATGTCTCAATAGATCATATTTATAAGACTTAATTTTATAGGACAAAAAAACGTCTTATCTATAGGTGTTGTAATCAGTTTATTGGACGTTTTTTGGTGTCTTAACAATTTTTTTAGAACATCCTTATACAAAGCGTCGTATTAACTATTTTATATGACACTTTGGAGATTTGTTCTATACACATCTTTTTATATGACAGTTGTTTTTATAAGGCACTTTTTCAAACAATATCCTGTAAAATAGCTAATGTGACGTTTTTTATAAAAATGTCCTAAAAGACTTGTTATGATGTCCAAAAAGGTTCTGTAAACTTATTACAACACCTTTAGATATGACGTTTTATTGTTTCATCCTATAAATTAATTCTTGTAAATGAGTCTATTATTAGGACACTTGAACATTTTTATGGTGTTCTATAAAACCAATTTTGTTATAGGGTTGTTGTCTTCAGGATTAGTCAAGCAGGCAAAGCCATACCTCCGTGTTTTGAAACGAGAGTCGCCAGTCGTATGCAGCCATGTACATGTTTTTTTCTTCGTAACCAACACGAGCCAAGTTAGCAATCAAAACGGCCCACACAAAGTATCCCGGTGCGAAGTAGTCCGCGGCTACAAGCCCACTGACCGGCCTGACCCGTATACCAGCAGGGTCCAAACCAGTTTCGTTGTCGAGAGACATGTGTTGCAGCCAGCATGACGGTCTGCAATGTTTCCAAAATCACTCGTATAAAGGCGGAGCCAAAAAATTTATATACTTAAAAAAATATATTACAACATTCATGATTTTAAGGGCCGCAATACTCTTTTAAAATAAATGTTTGTATTAAATACTCACGGATTATTTAGTTATTTTTCCAATAAATCCTGAATGAACAATGTTGTCTGTGTGGATTAATATGTATTGGAGAGTTTTTTCATTGACGAAGAAACATGTTTTTTTAATTGGGAGGGTATGTTTGGAAGAAAAAAAAACTTGGTTTTTTGCAACCACTTTCTATAGCATTAAGCTATTACACAAGAGTTATGTATAACTAATCGAATAAGTTGCAAGTCACATTAAGCTCATTAAGTTGCTAACTAACAGGCCCAAAGTCCTATAAGGGTCAAGTTATATGTCCGGATAAATTTGCCGTCTGAGAGACGGGAGACCGATGGGTTTGATGGAGGCAAAGCGAAAACGTTTGATAACTTATGGGGAATTTATGGTATTAATTTGTTTGAAATGGCTTAACGGGAGTTCTCTCACTTATTCCATTATTCCATGTAGACATTTTGGTTCAATGGCTTAACAAATTAAGCCGTAAAAAACACCGAATAAGCCGCCCAGACCAAAACATGGGTTATTCATTATGAATAAGGGCGAAAACGATGATCCAAAACATCGTTATTCATTATGATTATAGGCGAAACCGATAATACCTCCGATAGATTTCGCCAAACGTACCGCCCCAAAGCCTCTTGCGAAACAATCCCTCGGCACATTCATGCCCTTCCCACAACTCCAACCCGCCGGTAACAATCCCCGGCACGAACACCACCGGATGCTTCGGCATCAATCCTTCTTTCACACACCTAACGCCCGGAGGATCCGGCAACGGCCCCGTGATCTTCTCCGTCACATATTGCGGAAACGACGCCGGCATCGTGTTGTATAAAAACAACAATAACCACCATGTGGTGCATATGCATCCAACTAACCAACAACAATTGTCGACGCACGAATAGCCGTTTCGCCGCCTCTTTTTTCCAGGTTTCTTCTGCGATTTGAATTTCTTGTCGTCGTCGCCGCCGTCGTCTTCGGCCGTGTGCGGTGGCTGTTGGGCGTCGTCGTCGGATCGTTTTCGTCTACGAAGTAGTGACATTGTTATTGAATTGATGGGAATGAGAAATGGGTGGTGGTGGTGGTGGGACGGTGGAAAATGGTGGTTAACGGCGGAGACATGGTTGAGGAAATGGTGGTGAGGGATTTAGTAGGATTGGTTGAAACAGAAGGTATGTTTGGTTGAAACGTGTCTTCGCGCCAATATTTGGTCAATGTCGGCCGCTTGATTTTTTTTTTTTTTTTAATTTACGACCGGTAAACTTGTGATCATATATGTTGTTAAATAATAACCACTCATAAAAACAGACAAAATAAACAACATCTCCGACAGGTTTTTTAAAATAGATATTTTTGCCTCCAACAGATTCTTCGAAATTGAGAAAATAAGAAAGAGATGATGAAAATCTCAAAATTTAGATATGTCTCCAAAAATGATTACTTACGAGAGAGAAATAGTTTTTTTATTATTCTACCAATGAAATTGATTTAAATTAAATGTTTAGGAGAGATAAATAATATTTTATAAGTTGTATTGAATATTTTAATACTATAATTATTTGTGTAATCTCCAAAATAGAGAATCTGTTGGAGATGAAGATAATTTTTTTTTTGAGATTTTGACTTTTTACTTTTTCATTTTGCTGTTCGAGATGCTCTAAATAAAGAGTAAATTACGTTTCCGTCCCTGTAGTTTAGAGATGGCCAAAAATTGGTCTAGGACCAGAGCCTAAATCGGTCCCGGTCTCGAAAAGTCCAAGTGGAACCGGTTCCGATCTCGGTCCCGGTCGAAAGACCATGGCCCGTTCTAGCTTAACCCGTAACCGGTTATGGTCCCGGTCCCGAGTCGGGTCCAAATCAATTCTTATTTTTATTAATATATGGAAATGTTATTCAAATACATTTTAAAATATGTAATTGGGTTAATCAAATACACTTAAAAAATACTTTTTATTATAATTTCAGTCTCTAATCTTCAAATCTTTCATCAATGTAATTCTCAAACTTGTGTTCCTTGGAGGTTAACAAGAGTCTCAAGGTCAAGTTCATCGTCGTCGTCAAATGTTGGGCAGGTGCCGTCCTACTGGTCTCGGTCCAAATCAGTCTCAGACCGAGTTTGGCAATTGTAGAGTAAATTACGTTTTCTTCCCTATGGCTTGTTGAAAATTGTGATTTTTGTTCCTGTGGTTTATAAATTGCAGTTTTCGTCCTATGGTTTGTAATTCATTTCTATTTTCATTCATATGATTTACAATTTGTTGTTTTTGTCCCTGTCGTTTATGATTCTTTACTGTTTTAGTTCCTTATATATAAAAAAAATTACAATATATTACAAAACATAGGGACGAAAATTATAATTTTTATACTACAACGACGAAAATCAAAATTATTAACAATTCACAAGGATTAATGTATTCAAAATTGCAACTCATATTTGGACTGCCACATGGGGTATGAATAGCCCATAAAAAACATGAGCTCCCATTTTTTTGAATACTAAAGTGAAGGGCCCAATATTTATATGTTATTTTAATCAAATACATTATGACATCATTGTCAACTCTCACCATAACATAGTAGAAAATATATCATGGACTGATCACACCAATACAAACATGTCATGTTATCGGTGCCACAATGACATGTTTATCCTCACAAGTCGTTAATGGTTCGACGTAACCAAGACATAACCAAGACAATGTGTCACAACGCATGCGAGAACATAATGTCTCGTATACAATATGATTATATTAATCAGGTAAACGAGCATGTGATGTACAATAATGGAAGTGGCATAAAATCAGATATCGGACATGTAGCTAATCTGAATAGTTGAAATCAAATGGATGTATACCATATAAAACGTGTTATGTCAAAATTCGATATTTATACTTGAGTTGATATCTGAAAAGTGGCTAAAGATTCGAAAGTCCACTACACACCTAAAATTCAATACCCTAAATATAAAACGAAAGTCCATGACCAGACAACGCCCACCCCCAAAGAGGTAATCGATAGTGGAGCAAGTAATTAAAAGCAGTTGAATTCGTAGTGACAGACAACCTATACAACACAACAACAATAAAATATGCACGCATTGGTAACCTTTACGACCATAATATCATCGCCAACATATTCTAGGACAATTCAAGCAAGCATACCACATATCAACATCATGTTCAAGTTAACCCATCATATTCACCCATGACAAAGAATGTTAGTATTGTTCAAAGTTATGGTGGATTATATTGTTGGTGGGGTTTAGGTTTTAAGCTTATAAATTAGCTAAAACAAGCCTGAATGGCAATCGAAATTCCAAAGCAAGGGTACTATGGTCACTATACCTAAATTAGTAACCAAAATGGGTCACATATTTGCAATATCGAGACTAACTTTTGAAGTTTAAGAACTAAATGCATAAGATAACAACTTTAGTGACTATTTTGACTTTTTTTTTGTGAAAGTTGGGTGTTATTTCATGACATTAACCCTTTTAAAATTGTATTTTTATTTGATGAAAGATAGTAGTATATATTGGTGTTATCGTATCCCGTTTAGAAAATATTTGTTTACCATAAGCTTTCTTTTAAATATTGTATCTTTGGCAGTTTTAACCAAATTTGCTCGAGCAGCGTACAAGTAAACAACTCGTTTTAGTTATTACCACTTTGTAGATATTTCCCAAGGTATTATATGTATGGAACTTGAAAATCGAAGGAAACAAATATCCGTTTCTATATACCTGGTATCATTCGTATCAAAATACTGGAGATCATTTGGTTAAGACGTTGGAGGAGTTGACTGAATCTATATGAAGATTTGGACTTTAGATAACTAAGGTTCTTAGTTTCAAACATTCGTATGTATGTAATGAGTTAGGCTACAGTTTCTCTAAGTCGCGTTCGACTTGTAGCTCAATTGGAAAAGAGGTGGGCTACTTTACCTAAATAGATGACAGGTCTCGGGTTCAATCTCAAGCCCCCTTGCTAACCTCAACTGCATAATGAACCAAAAAATGCTCCCTCACATTGATGTTATTGGAGGCAAGTTCCATGTAGGGTTGTCGGTAATCAACTTTTTGCCCAAATAGAATGTCTTTAAGCCAACCAAATCGGTGTTTACAATAGGGTTAAAGTAGTCAATTACTAGTTCTAAATATCATCTCCTATTGTATAGGTTGGTGTGCTAATGTGAAAATCCAAACATGGTTCCAATGCAAAGGTAAGTTCGTGACAATCAGTCGTCAATTGACTTTATCATTATGATAATACATGTCATGTATTCTGTTGACAATGACAAGATGCTTATTTGTTAAATAGAGTATAACCATGTAAGATCTATGTATCTTGTTCTCGACTTTCGTGTGTATATTATTATATGTTAAAACATTTCTATCATAAAATACTATTTAATTTATTTTTCATACAAATATTATATTAGGGAACTTATTTAATTAAAAAAATACAAAATCAAATACAATTTTGAGTTGGATTGGCGGCATGAGGCTTTGGGGTGTATGAAGTAAAGATGAAAAGCAAAAAATACTTTGGAAACAAAAGAGGGAAGAAAGCTATAAATAAATTGTAATACACATATATATATACATATATATATATCTCAAAAAAAAATGATATTTCATTAAATATTTTTTTAATTTTTTTTTAATAACAATTAAATACATAATTTGTTTGCTAGTAAGAGGAATTTGAAAATAATATTATGTATTTAATTGTTATTAAAGGCAAACATGGTATTTAATTTACAAAGAAACTCTAGGCATCAATTTTTTTTTTCTTTTGTCAAAGTTCCAAAAGCATCATTTCAATTCTTTTCATATTTAAATAAAGATAATTAAAAAAAAAAAAAAAACATTTTTGTTATAACCATTCAATTAAGCAACCCATAAAAGCACAAACTTTTCGAGAGGGTTATATTAAGATTAATGAAAGAGAATATTAATTTATGTAAATTTTGTAAATAAATATTTGTTAATATAAATATTCAAGTTTTTCTCAATACAAAAAGCTTTTATTTTCTAAAGGAGTTTGTTGAATGATTATTGCGACATTTAAGGTTCGTAATTAAATAATTCACTGGAATAAAATACCTAAAATTAATAATGACGTGTGATTTTATATTTATCTTTAGAAATTATTCTTTTGTAATATCTTATTTATTTTTCAAATTTTAATTATAGTTTCCTTTATGAAATCAACAAATCGTTATCAAAATTGAATTTACAACATATCCAAACAACTTTAAATACAAATCAAACTCCAAATTTCATATCAATATGTACAAAGTGTGTACTTTGGCATACTTTAGGGCCACAAGATTTAGTGTAATAGCATCGAAGAAACAACTTTCCGAATAAACATTTTTCGGTTTGCTTAATAGAAGGAAAAAAGTGCTCATTGGGAAATGAACCGTTTTATTTATGAAAAAACGTTTATATTTGTAATTATTGTATTTGATTTTAATATTTACAATTCTAGGATTTCTGACAACCTACATCAAAGTATTTTATGTATTTGTTTCGGATTTTGCAACTTTTTTACTATATTAATAGAGTTGATTACCAATAGTACTCAATACCATAAAGGAGTCTGGTCTCCTTTGGGTTGGATTATCGTGAGAAGTTGAGTTAACATAAGAAGCGTGAGAAGTGATTATCAACCGTTGGATGCACATTAGGATGAGATGCACGAGATAAATTCCCCTATGAAATGTGATTCATGGGTGAGTTTGAGATTTTAAGTGATTCAAATTCACTTCTCACGCTTCTCACATTGACTCAACTTCTCACACGATTCTTCGTCGGTCTCCTAGAGGGTATAAATTTGACATAAATAACTTTTTAAAAGACTCACCCTTAATGTTGAACGCCATTAAATATTTTGTTTGTATCATTCAGTGATATTTTGTTTGTTTTCCATTAAATCGTGTATGAATAAAGTTGTCTGTATAGATTGAGAAGATTTTTGTTTAAGAGGGTTTTTCATATATGAAATAGGCATGATCTTTAGTTGGGAGAGACAAGTTTAGAAAACACATGACTTTTGGCATAAAGTTCTCCTTATAAGCTCACTGAATAAGCACTTTATATATCATTAAATCACTATCAAACAATCAGGTATAATTAACCAAATAAGTTATGAATTTTATCAAACTCATTAAATTGTCTTATTTTCTTTACCCAACACTCAAATTTTGTTGTACGTGTGCCAATACCATTTGTTCATTACTTTCCCCTCTAAAAAGAAGAAAAATGCTTCTCTAAGTCCTTTAATTTTCCTTTTTTTCTTTTTTAATGTCTTTAACTTTTATTAAAGAAATACTTGCCCTCGATTATTTTCGTATGATATTAAAACTACGTTAAGAAAATGCATTATTCTTTTTAACGTTAAAGATTTCCATTTTTTTTAATTTACAGTAATGAAATTAGTAAAAGAACCAATGTATGAATGTTGTTATATCTTGTTATGAATTATATTAGCTTTTAATAAGAATTAGGTCTTGTCATTTTTCTAAAGTATATAACAACGGATTTGAATCTCATGGATATAATCAGATTCTTGTACCATGATTATGCAAAATGACCTATGTAATTTTTTTCCCTTTCATAAAACAATAAATTATAATTGAGTAACCATGAAAGGTAAGAAATGGAAATTTTTATTCTTAATATTTAATAAGAAATGAAACATTAAGAAAAATAAAAACATTGATCATTTAAGTGTATCTTAACAAAAACAGAAGTTTACTAAATAATTAGATAAGAGTGAATTACATTTTTCGTCCTTTTGGTTTTCTTAATATTTAAAATATTGATCATATGGTGTTGCATCGATCTCGGTACTCGTTTGTTTAATACATATACAATATAATATTGAAATTTATTTAATAAAACATAAAGACCCAATTACCCCTGACTTAACATACTTTTTTTATAACAAAGTTATGGGTCGTTTACTAAATGTTTACCCAGGTAAACATTTACCAAACTTATCTAGTTATATTACTTTAACCGATGAATATGACAATGACCAATAATCTTACTCGGTAAGAGCAAAAACAATAGTCGAGAGTCTTACCCGGTAAGTGTAGGCGACGTCTAGCGCTTACCGGATAAATTTTTGCCTACGCTACCGTCATAATGGACTAAAATTTTACCCAATAAGGTAAATGATAACATTGAATTTAATCGATAACTGCTTACCGAGTAAGTGTTTGGATAAACGACCCATTGGTTAAATAGACAAAAAAACAAAACAACTTACCAACCACCATAACAAAAACAACAATTTCAAAACCACAAGGTCTAAAAATGTAATTTAGTCAAAGAAAATGATTTTGTAATCACATAAGGAGACCATACATATGATATGGGTTCGATGACATGAGCCCCACACCCACAACCATGTTTATGCTAAAACACATGATGAGGCGTGGGTTGGGTGCACCAACGCAACCAGTCCGCATACAAGAAACAGATCGGGACCTTGATGGCTAATGGGTCCATCTTCAACCCTACTCACATGTGCACTAATCAATGCCTTTTCTTTTTGTAATTTAATTATTTTTCATAAATTTCGTATTTAATTTCTTAACCGTATTCGTTTAATCTATATGGTAGATATGAAAATAAGTATTGTACTTAAGGGATTGTCAGTAGATTATAAACATATCTTACAAGTAGGGTCGGACTTGTGTATGTTTGAATGGGCTTCTGTTTACCCGTTCAACTTATTTGAGCAAGTAGGATTTTTTTTTGAGATATGAAAGGTACATTTGTTAAACTTTGAAGGGTGTTGCATTATATTAGAAGATATAAGGATCATCAATCAAAAAACTGGAAAAAAATTTTTGCCTCAAAATCAACCAAAAACCCTAAAATTTCGTTTGAAATCAGCCAAAAAACTTTAAAAAATCCGCCGAAACGATGAAATTCGGCTACAAACACATTGGGTGACTATGTGAACATTTGATCTACTTTAAAGATGCATTCACTCAGCCAAATCTCGGGCCTGCCATTGCTTACAAGTGGTAACGAAGTGGGGGTGTGACAGGAGGGAGCGTCGGTAAATGTCGTGACTCTGCACCAACTCTGATTTTTATACTGGATATATTTAAAAATCTATTTTGTATAGCCCGTATTGTAACCTTGGTTTGATGTGTAGTTTAAACGTATTTTAGTGTATTTCAAATATGTAAAAATTAAAATTCTTTATGGTTTACATAGATAATTATTATTTATTTATATTAAACCGCAATAAATTAAACAGTATTTTTAAAATAAAAAAAAACTTTATTATTTTAATAACAAAATTACTGAAAAAATATAGAAATACTATTTAATAGACATAAATGGAATTTAATGAAAACATTTATGGTCGAAATTACTCATTTATTTATTGTAATTTTTCTCTTATTACTTATGATATTTGAAGTATATTGGCAGTACTAAATTTTGTAAACTATTTATGTTGCTAAACGTTTCAATTTCATCTTAATTTTTTTTTGAAATGTGTATAAAAAACATAAAAGTTTTTTTCTTTTTTGCATCTGTCATGAACGAAATGGAAAAAATAAGAATACTGTAAGTTGGACACGTTTACAGGAGATGGAGGACAACCGCCGATGATGAAGGTGGAAACTATAGAGCAAGGCCAGGCCTATTAAGAAGGTCCAGGTGCACGTGCACCTACTCCAACGTAATGACATGACGTAAAAAAACTAGGGTCTTAAATGTGCACTTGTTTTAGATTATTGGCCTCTGAGTTAACGAAAATTGATTGCATCCCATTAGTAGCGTCATTACATGTGATATTATAGGTTACAACCTACAACTACAAGTTCAAATCTTCTTGTTTTTATTTTAATGAACTTTTTGGTAACAACGGCAAAAAAAAGAAAAAAAAATTGGTGATGCAAGAAAAAACCACCAACAAAATCGCATTTTTTTGCAATTAATATTTCTTTTATTTTATAGTATACTAATTATTTTGTGCACACGCTTGTCTTATGAGCCCATCTATGTTGGAGAGTGTAAAGTTGATTAGTTGAAGAAGAAGGGTAACTCGTGGAACGACCGTTAAGATGGGGCTTGACGATCGTAAATGTTTTCAAAGACATATGACATTTGATAGAAAATTTTAGATACGTAAGACTGAATAACAAACTTTTGGTAGGGATCAGTATATATGAAAGAGATCATATGTACCGAGTCGAAGGGTGGTTATGGGTTATAGAACATTGGTATAGTTAGAGGGTGTTTGGTTAAACATATTAAACAATATTTAATAGGATTAAAAATAAAAGAAAATGTTTAGTTTACATTATAACGGGTATATTCTCTAAGTCAAAAGATGGGAAGAAGGATGGTTGAAGGGGAACATGGATGAAAATGAACGGCAAATCGGGGTAGCATCGAGAACAAAATGGCTGGAATTAGAGGAGAGAAAAATGGAAATGTTGAAGCAAAAAGTGAAGATCCGGTGGGCAAAAGAAGAGGATGAAAACTCAAAATTCTTTCACGTGGCAATAAAAAAGAGGGAGAGAAGGAATGCGATAAGGGGGTTAAAAATTAATTCGGAATGGGTAGAGAATCCATCAAGAATAAAGGATTATGTCTTCAAATTTTTTAAAAGCAAGTTCTCGACTCAATTGGGTGAACGACCGGCAATGAAGATGGACAAAGTCAAGAAATTGGGTGAGGATGAAGCGAATCAACTAATCCAACGTGTTACGGTGGAGGAAGTATGGAACGCGATTTTGGAATGTGGAAATAACAAAGCTCCGGGTCCGGATGGCTTCACGATTACTTTCATCAAAGTTTGGTGGGACTTAGTAAAATTGGATCTCTTGGAAGCAATTGTATGGGTCTTGGAAAAGGAGGGTCTAAACCGAGGATGCAATGCCTCCTTCTAAACTTTAATTCCGAAGGTGGAAAATCCTATTGAGCTAAACGATTACCGCCCGATTAGCTTAATTGGAATTTTCTACAAGATCGTGGCAAAAATCCTTGCGGGACGTTTGAAAGCGGTGATAAATACGGTAATTAGTAGGGAGCAAAGTGCATTTGTGAAAGGGAGATACATACTCGATGGGGCTTTAATAGCAAATGAGTCCGTTGCTTATCTAAAGAAATCAAGAAAGAAGGGTTTGATCTTCAAAGTTGACTTCGAAAAAGCATATGATTCGGTGGAGTGGGGGTTTCGTTTGGAAATTATGGAGGCTATGGGTTTTCCGGCGAAGTGGAGAGGATGGATAAAAAGGTGTCTTTGTACATCGAACGTATCCGTGTTAGTAAATGGGTCACCAACTAGACAATTTGTAATGGAAAAGGGCCTTAGACAAGGCGACCCATTGGCACCTTTCTTGTTTCTTCTTGTGGCCGAAAGTTTACACATTTTGATGATGGAAGCGGTGGAAAAAGGAATTTATAAAGGTATTACGGTGGGCCGAGATGGAGTTCATGTTTCACACTTACAATATGCGGACGATGTGATTTTTTTCGGGGAATGGAGGTTGGACAACATCAAAAACCTCCTAAGGATTCTAAAATGCTTTCATCTTGTATCGAGGCTAAAAATAAATATGAGGAAAAGCAATATATATGGAGTCGGAGTCTCGGATGGAGAAGTTCAAGCTTGGGCTAGTTCGATGGGATGTGGATACTCGTCCATACCGTTTAACTATCTCGGAATCCCGGTTGGCGCCTCGATGAGGAAATTAGAGACTTGGCAACCAATAGTTGGGAAGATGGTGAAAAAACTAGCGTCTTGGAAGTCTAAGATGTTGTCTTATGGAGGAAGATTATCGTTGGTGAAATCGGTTATTGGTAGTACATCACTATATTTTATGTCCTTGTTTCATGCACCACTTGGAGTGTTAAAAAACCTTGAGCGAGTGAGAAAAAACTTCTTTTGGGGGGGAGGGGTGAAGGGTATGGGAGGGGGTGAGGCTTCGAGAGAACATAAAAAACCAATCGCTTGGGTAAGGTGGGAATCGGTGTTGGGGGACTTCAAAAAGGGAGGGTTAAATGTGGGGGGATTAAAAGAAATGAATTGGGCGCTATTAGGTAAATGGTGGTGGAGATTCTTTAGGGAAAGGGAGGCGTTATGGGTTAAAGTCATCCAAAGCGTGTACGGATGGGATGGGGGTCTTGGGACGGGTACAATTAGCGAAGGTGGGGGAGGGGTGTTTGGAAGGATATTGTGAGGGTCAATAGAGAGTTTGAAAGGATTGGGTTAGACTTTGCGGGTTCATTCCGTAAGGAAATTGGGGATGGAGCGGACACGAGATTTTGGGAGGAGAGATGGGTCTCTAATTATGCTCTCAAGGATAAATTTCCAAGATTGTATCAATTGGAGACTCATCGGGAAATATCGGTCATGGAAAGAGGGGAATGGAGAAGGGAACCGAGGGGGAGGGAGATCGGCGAATTAGATAGGTTATTGGAAGAGCTACAAATGACCACCGTGAGGAGAGATGTAAAGGATAGTATGAGATGGTCATGGGATGGTCAAGAGGGTTTTTCGGTTAAAAAAGTGAGGGAGATAGTGGAGGAGAGAAGGTCCGATAGGGTACGGGGAGCAATAGAAACTAAGTGGATCCCATGCGTTCCTAAGAAGGTAAACGTATTTATTTGGAGATTGCGGTTAGGAAAGATCCCGACGAGGAGTGTGTTGGATAATATGGGAATGGATCTGAATTCTAGTCTATGTCCTAGATGCGGGACATGTGAAGAGGAAAGATCCCGACGAGGAGTGTGTCATGTGAAGAGGTAAAGAAGTTTTGGGTGCAAGTAGGATCGTGGTGGAATGAGAACTTGGGAACGGTTAACTCGGTCACGGAATTGTTGGGAAGGGAGGAACATATGAATTTAAGTGGATCGGTTAGGAAAAGGTGGATAGTGATGGTAGGATGCTTTCTATACTATATTTGGTCACACCGGAATAAGGTCGTATTCGAGAAAGAACAAGGTAAACTTCCGGACAATTTCTTCGTGGCGCAACTAAGGGTCTTTGAATGGTTAAAGTGGCGGAGCAAGGATGTGGTGTATGACCTGCCTTCGTGGCTAGCAAACCCCCGAATGTAGCAAGCTGGAGGTGGGCTCGGTTAACAAAGGGTCGTCGTAAAATTCGTGACGTCATAAAGGTGGTCGGCTGGATGTCCGTTAGCTGAATCGAGGGTTGCTGTGTAAAGAAGACCGGAAGCAGTTATCACCGCACTGTCCGGGGCTGTGGTCTGCAACTCGCAAACTCGACCGGAACGATGATTTTTTATGTTTTATGTCGTGCGCTCTTCGTATTTTGGCTTTGGTTTGGATTCGATTGTATTGATGTTGGATGGGTATTGTTGGGTCTGTTTTGGTTTTCGTTTGGGTCTGTGACCCTTCTGTTTGGTTTTAACTCTGTAAATTTGGTGGTGGTTTTTATAATATTGTTGTTCAAAAAAAAAAAAAAACCAGATTCCATCACAGATAAATTGGAGGAATGAAATTCATTCCGTGTCATTCTCATTTTTATTTCAATTTTTATTCTAGAGCTTAAACAAACGGCCCTAAAACGAGATTTTTATTAAACCGGTTTAGTTTAATGTATCTTCTCTAAACATATACTCTTTTAGGGGTTGTTTGTTTTTTGAAAATTACCTCTTAATGACTCTTAAGTCTGAATCTTTCAGACATTTTGACATTCGGACTGTATGTTTTTTCCAGTTTTCAGAACATCTTAATGACTCTTAAATACATCTGAAATAAGAAGTGGTGACCTAACTTCTTAAAATCTCTTATCGCCGCCGCATTTCATATGTTCTCCTTTCTCTCAAAACGCCTCCAGACGTTACAAAAACAAACAATCTTATTGATTCGGATTTTAGACTTTAGCACCGCCTCTTATTAATCAGAAGTGAAATAAGACTTTAGACTTCAAACCTCTTAAAAAACAAACGTCGCCTTAGTGTCTTTATTGTTTATATCCCACTATTCTTCGTTTTCTTACGCACACAATGTGGTTTTATAAAAAAATTATTTTTATCGAACTCTTCGATTATTTTTCGATTTTTGAATAAGCAATAAATTTCTACAAAAGCCTTTACGGGTGGGATGGGGGGTTAGTGGAAAATCAATCAAGGGGAGGTTCGGGTGGGGGCACGTCGGTGTGGGATAATGTGCTAAAAATAGGTCAGGAAATTGATAAGGAGGGGTTGACTTTTTCGTCATCATTTCGGAAAGTGGTAGGAAATGGGGCTAATTCAAGGTTTTGGGATGAGAGGTGGACTAGTAAAGGTAGACTTAAGGATACCTTTAAGAGATTATACAATCTCGAGATAGATAAAGGGGTGATGGTCGAGGGTAGAAGAGGTAGGTGTGGAGAAGTCGGGGCGTGGGAGTGGGGGTGGAGGAGGGAGCCGAGAGGGAGAGAGATAGGTGAATTAGAGGAGTTAAGGAGGGTGTTGGACGATCACATACTGTGTGATGAGGTAGAGGATAAGGTTTCATGGGAGATGGACCCTCAAGAAGGGTTTTCGGTTAAACACCTTCGATCGATGTTAGAATAATGAAGGGCAGCGAGTGAAGTAACGACAGTGAGCACAAGATGGAGTAAAGTGATTCTGAAAAAAATCAGTATCTTCGTGTGGAGAGCCATGAGAGGGAGAATTCCAGTTAGATCGGAGTTGGATAAAATGGGCATTGATCTTGACTTTACCCTATGCCCTCGGTGTAACAACGAAGTCGAGACCATTGACCATGCGTTAGTAAATTGTACGGAGGTAAAAAAACTCTGGATTCAAATAGGGAAATGGTGGAATATAGATCTCGGATCAATAATAACGATGGGAGACCTTCTGACGATTTTAAATTTATCTAGTCTCTCCTCAAGAGGGCCTAGGAGGTGGGAAGGGGTGGTACAATGTGCCTTATACCTGATTTGGGGGAATCAGAACAAATTAGTGTTCAATAAAGTGTGGGGATCGGTGGTTGATAACTTATTTGATTTCCAGTTAAAGATGTTTGATTGGGTGACGAAAAGAGATACAGAGCTTGCGATGGAATGGGTGCAGTGGGTGTCAAACCCGTCTGTGGATTGATGATGTTCGGGGATAGCCTAGAATCGATTTGAGTATCTGAGTGGTCTGAACATAAATGTTTCTGCAGTCCCGGTATGGAGGATCGATGGGGGGTATGTGCTTGAGGGTGCGGGGAGGTCAGATTCCAGCTGAGTCTTGGATGCCTGGTGGACAGCCCGTTTTAAAAGGTCACGTGGGACTGCTATAGAGGGTGTGTTTGTTGCCAAAGAATAGGGAGCTGCATCGCTTTCATGCTAGTTCGAGATCTTAAACCCGCTCAAATGTCGGGGTTTGTGGTGGTCTATTTCCTACGAGTGGAGCTGCTGTTTTCGGTTCTTCTCGATAGGTGCGAGATGGTTTGTTACTCGCAAACCCGCTGTCTCTCTTCTTTTGTTATTCATTACATGGTTGTTTTAGTTGTTGGTCTTGTCTTTCCTTGGTTAGGTTAAGCTTGTTGAACCGTTTTGGGTCGGTCGATTGGTGCTTGTTCGGTAGGCTTCTCGGTTTGATACGTTGTAATTTCTGTTGCTTTGTTGGTTTCCCCATTGTGGGTAGTGGTAATAAAATTTCTTGCCGTTCAAAAAAAAAAAAAATTCTACAAAAACATGTTATTTACTTATTGAAACAAAAACAAAGTTTGCATACATCATATCTATCTTAGATGAGATATAAATAAAGAAAATTAAATCATTTTTATTTTTTTTATATTTATAATTATTAAGAAGTTAATAGCAATATAGCATTGAATATGATTCATTTATGACATCTTTATTAAAATGGTTGTCATATATTTAGTAAATACCCATAATTTATCAATATATATACACATTTTTAAATTAGTATTTAATTTGATAATGTTTTTTTAAGTAATAATTATTCCAAAAAAGTGACAAAATAGATAGATCAACTAGATGCAATAAAAGTATAAATTTTTTAATAAAAAAAATTAGATTTTTGTATTTTGTATTAACTTTGATAGGTTATTTATTGATTTCATAAATGAATATTATTTCAAGAAATATTTACTTAATAGGACTACGATAAACTTAACAACTATATCATCACATGCAAAGCTCAATCCTTTATTTTTTGTTAGTGATATCATAAAATAACTATAATGAAACAAAAATATATTACAAAGTTTTTGGACATTTTAGATTGATTAAATATATTTTAAATATTTAAGTCATTAATAATCTAATACACAATTTTTTTTCTTCAAAAAATTATCTATGATAAAACTAATCAGTAGTTGGTGTATTTTCGGTACAGGATTCTATGGATGATATTTTATTTTAAAATAATTTTTCTTTCCTCAAACAGTTTAAAACATTAAAAAATTTATTCTAAATAAATAGCCCTAAACTTAAAAAATCTACTTTAAATATAAACAAATTAATCGTAAATAGTTAGCTTCAAATTAATATATTATTATATTACTAGAAACGTACTCGCGCAATGCAACGAGATACATCATAATTTTAATGTTTATTTTTATTTTTTGTTTTTTATCGATTTACAGTACGATTTTGGATGTTTTTTATTGAGTGATAATGGTTTTTTTATATATAAATTTGTTTAATTTAGACTTAACAATATAATGTTTTTTATATAAAAATTTTTAAGTAGTTTGTTAAAATTAATTAATTATCTTATATATTTTAATTTTTTTATATTTAAATTGAGATGTTTAACCTGTTTTGATTTTGTTTATCATAATTTTAAGATTTGGGGATTAGAGGTAAGGATTTTGGAGGATAAAGATGAAATTTATTAATTAGGGTTAAAAACATTTAAAAGTAGTACATATTGCTTCATTAATTGTTTTTAAGAGATTTTAAGTAGATTAACATTAAATAATAGTACATAATGCTTAATAATAATGTTTATTTTTATTTTTTGTTTTTTTTATTGATTTACAGTACGATTTTGGATGATTTTTATTGAGTGATAATGGTTTTTTATATATAATTTTGTTTAATTTAGGCTTAACAATATAATGTTTTTTATATAAAAAAAATTAAGTGGTTTGTTAAAATTCATTAATTATCTTATATATTTTAAATTTTTTATATTTAAATTAAGATGTTTATCCTGTTTTGATTATGTTTATCAGAATTCAAATTTCATAATTTTAAGATTTGGGAATTAGAGATAAGGATTTTGAGGGATAAGAATGAAATTTATTAATTAGGGTTAAAAGCATTTAAAAGTAGCACATATTGCTTCATTAATTGTTTTTAAGATATTTTAAGTAGATTGACATTAAATAATAGTACATAATGCTTAATAATAATGTTTATTTTTATTTTTTGTTTTTTTTATTGATTTACAGTACGATTTTGGATGATTTTTATTGAGTGATAATGGTTTTTTATATATAATTTTGTTTAATTTAGGCTTAACAATATAATGTTTTTTATATAAAAAAAAATTAAGTGGTTTGTTAAAATTCATTAATTATCTTATATATTTTAAATTTTTTATATTTAAATTAAGATGTTTATCCTGTTTTGATTATGTTTATCAGAATTCAAATTTCATAATTTTAAGATTTGGGGATTAGAGATAAGGATTTTGAGGGATAAGAATGAAATTTATTAATTAGGGTTAAAAGCATTTAAAAGTAGCACATATTGCTTCATTAATTGTTTTTAAGATATTTTAAGTAGATTGACATTAAATAATAGTACATAATGCTTAATAATAATGTTTATTTTTATTTTTTGTTTTTTTATTGATTTACAGTACGATTTTGGATGATTTTTATTGAGTGATAATGAGTTTTTATATATAAATTTGTTTAATTTAGGCTTAACAATATAATGTTTTTTATATAAAAAAAATTAAGTAGTTTGTTAAAATTCATTAATTATCTTATATATTTTAAAATTTTTATATTTAAATTGAGATGTTTATCCTGTTTTGATTATGTTTATCAGAATTCAAGTTTCATAATTTTAGGGTTTGGGGATTAGAGATAAGGATTTTGGGGGATAAGGATGAAATATATTAATTAGGGTTAAAAGCTTTATAGGTAGTACATTAGGCTTTAGTAGTTATTTTTAAGAGATTTTAAGTAGATAGATTTAAATGATAATACATAAAGCTTAGTGAGTTGTAATTAAGAGTTTTTTATGTAATCTTTATAATATAGTATAGATGTTAACATCAATATAAACAAATTAACATGATAATATTAATATTAATAAATTCAACAGAAAGAGTATCCCCAAATATAGGCTATGTTTGACAAACTAGCTGGTAGCTGATAAACTAGCTTTTCAAAACGCTACTATGACTATGTTTGTGATAAGTACTCAATTTTGAGTACTTAAGCCCTTTTCTTTTAGCCTTTTAGATAGGATTTTTCATTTTCAAATCCCACTTTGAGTCATTTTCTACCTTATTTTCCATTTGTTGTGTCTTGGAGCTTAAATTGTGTGGTTTACTTGTTTTATTAAGATTGTAGGCTAAATTTGGTTATCTTTTGGAAATCTATTTGGAAACAGGGCATGCTGCAGCATCAGAACAGCATAGAGCTGATGGTTTTGGATGAAAGAATCAAAGAGATGGAGCATAATCTGATTTTTGGCATGGAACTAATCTGATTGTAACCTCTAAACATTAGTTAAATCTGGTTTGTAATATGTTGGTTAAAAAGGGACAAGCTTTGGTAGTTCTAGTAGGCTTAGACTAGGTAAGTACAATTAGATTCTCCTTAAATTACAACTTTGCCACTCCCTTTGGTTATAAAAGGAGGGTTTAGTTGCTCTTAAGGAGACATCTTCTTCTATCATTTTAACATCTTTTGGGTTATTATTTCGGATCTGCAGCAAGCTTAGGAGCTGATTGTTAATCATCTTCTTTAGTTCTTTAATTTGAAGTGTTAGTGTTTATGTTCTTCATCTTGTTCTTCATCTCTTTAAGAGTTCAATCTTGTTATGCTTAGTCTAAATCCTTTACTTTCTGTTTGATTCACGAACTGGTCCCATTCCAGTCCCTTGTTCTTTTAATTTCCAGAAATCATGCATGTTCATCGTGTTCTTCATCATCTTCATATAATCTTTGTTCTTAAACATGAATGCTTGCAGCATCCAAACAGCATCCACCTGCACTTTTCATTAGGTTGTATTTTCTTTCTTCATCTTGCATCTCTAGCCTTTCCTTTACTCCTTTGTTTTAGACTTTAGTAGTTAAAATTCATTGTATTTGTCTTCAAGTTTACTTCCTTGTCATTTCCATTTCCTTGTAATTTACATTCTCGTCTTTACATTTTTAGCAACATATATATATATTTATATACTTTCAAGTCATTTATCTTTCAAGAGCACTTTACATTATGTTCATCTTTGTAATTCTTAGCGGTAGTTTTTATTTTTTTATTGTAATGAGTAGCTAATCATCTAGCTTGGGTGTGAGGTAAAGGATGGTTATGTGGATCTAAAAGAAAGTGGGTTTTTGTGACTTTAACGAAATTTTATTATTCCAACTCAAGTTTTATCAAGATAACAAAACTCTTTGACAAAATGATTATTTTGATAGTGTAATAGTGTCATGGACCTAGAGATAGGCCATTGAATAGCACGTCAATTTAGTGACATAAGAGGTAATATCGAAAGAGTTACTTGCAACGAGAGTTGTTACTTGTGTCATTTAAAATGATCCATTCTTGATAAGTTGTCACTTTTTCAAAGGGTTAAAATGGAATAGACTTAGAGATAAGCTATTTGGAATGCATCAACTTGGGAGGTACGGGGGTTATTTCGAAAGAGTAACTTTTAACGAAGAGAATTTGTTTTGCCGTATATTTTGAGAACTCCATTCCCATCATTCCCTTATCTGGAACCTTGCTCAGAGATGAGATGATTCATAGCTACTGGAATAATGGGATGGTGAGAGTCCGAGAGGAACGTGTCTTAAAATCGATAATGAAACTAGTTATAGTCAGAAGCATGCTGCAACACTCAAATAGCATCATGCTATAACAAGTGTTGTAGCATTGACCTACTGAAATTTGGATCCATATACCATCAAAAGCCTTACACCCTTGCTTCCCGTTTATTCTTGTTTATTTAGATCTGTGTTAACCAAACAACCAAAAGTATGTCTTCAACATTGCCATCTGAAGTTAGTTTTTCATCTCAAGATCTTGCAACCTAAGATACCTATCCCTGTGGAATACGATACTTGGTTCTTACCATTTTATTACTTGAAAGACGACATTAGATCTCATTGTATACTTGCTTTGAGGTTTAATTAGCACACGTCTGTAGGTGTGTAAAAAACACCCATCAAGTTTTTGGCGCCGTTGCCGGGGATAGGCGTAAATCTATGGTTGTTAAGAGATTGAGTCTTGTTAAGCTAATTTTTCTACCATCTTTGTTGCTTGTCATACATTTCCATGTGTGTGCAAGTAACAAGTTTTTGAGTTTATCTTTCTATGAATATGGATTCAATGGGACATTCGTTTGAGCCGTATGAAACTATTTTCTGTGACTATTGTGGCGGAAATCATTTCTCGTACAGTTGTTATTCGAACCCCGAATCTCGTTATTTCATGGGAGATAATAATTGGGATACCTCACACTTCAATGGATACACTCAATCATGGGAGGCCCATCCTAATTTGTTTTTAAATGGTCAAGATCATGGCACTTTCACATCACCAATACCTCCCTACCAAGATTGGAGTAACACTTATTCAAATACTTTTGACCAATCTTGGGAGGAACAAGTTGATTTTTCTGGGAGTTTTCAAGGGGATGATTTTAACAACTCATTTTTACCCCCTAAACCCTCTTTAGAACAAACTGAAAACATCGAATCTCTTAAAGCTTTGATGAATGATTTCTTACAAAACATAAATGGAACTGTTATTAACATAACGACCTGTGTTGGAGAGATCATTAGTGAGAGTAAAAGACAAAGCCAAATCTCAATACCAAGTGATATTGAAAAATCTGAGTGTGTTGGTAAGGATGAGGGTAAGGTTAATACTTTGGTGAGTAGTCAAGAGATAGAGAATCCCGAGGAAGCATCTGAGCATTTGAGCAACCCTTCTTCACTTCAAAATAGTGAAGAGGCGCAACAAAATGCTAAAATTGTCATTACTCCTTTCTTTAAATTTGTGCAAAAAGAACATTCTGTTGCAGATACTGCAGCATCCCTGCAGCAAAGTTGTGCAAAAAATATCCAAGTTGTTTTGAGAAAGGGATGTGACGATCAATCCAAGGACTTGGGAAGCTTCAGAAAATCATGTTCTACTGTTGGTGAGGTGGTGTGGAAAAATCTTTATGGGATTAAATGTTCCCTCATTTGTGCCATTGAAATCTTGTGCCATGATCAAGAAGTGAAGGAGGTGATTAGGAAAGTATATAAGCATAAGTGGAAGGAGAAACACCAAGATGAGTTGGTGAGGACCGTTAGGGCTGGGGAGCATACTGATGTGCTCAAACAAATTCCACCATTCCTCAAAAAGTTGTCAACAAGAAATCCACCAGCTGAAAAAAGAGAACACCGTGCTAAAAGAAAGAAATCCAGAGTTTGATGCTACAGCATTAAGCCTCATTGCAGCATCACCAACAGCCCCTGTTGGCCACAAACAGCCTACTCAACCTGAGTAGGACAGGTTTAAATCACACCTTGTTTTTGCTCCATGTCTATTTATTTTTAGTTTTTAGTCTGGGATGAGTCTTTTACCTTTTATAGGTTTATTTTGTTTGCATTGGATCATGTTTTGATATGATTTGTTGAATTGTATATCCATAGTAATTTCATGAGTCCACATCTCATTATTAGAAGAAATGCATGCTAGAACTAGCCTAATAGTTGCTTGGGACACATTTTGGATTACATTCTACACATATCACACTCAATAGCATATATCCTTTTCTTGCACCATAGCCACCCAAATATCAAAGACAAAACACTTTTCCTTCCTCCAATGAGGACATTGTAGAATTCTTAGTTTGGGGTGGGGAGGGTGTCTAATATGGCACAAGAAAAGCCATGAAAAGTGGCAGATCAACACCACAAAAGTCCCATAGGGGCTGGTGTATGTACCAACAGAAAATGCACAAAAATTTGAAAAATTTCAAGTGTTGGTACATATGTGAGAAAAGGCATGGAAAGGAAAGAAAGAGCTAAAAGAGAGAAACCCATACACTCAAAGCCATGAAAAAGGTGTGATGTAGGATGTGTGTCCATAACAAAAAGAATATAAGGCTAGCATATGGTTCATGTCAAAGCACATAGGATGAGATTGTTGGTTACTTTGGATTTATGAAAGGCTATATGATGTAGACTTGGCATATTCAAACTCATGATATACACCTAATGTATTCCAATGCAAAACTTTCACATTTAATATCTTCTATTTTGTTATTTTCTTTTGTTCTTTTTATTGCTTGGGGACAAGCAAAGTTTTTAGTTTGGGGTGGTGATAAGTACTCAATTTTGAGTACTTAAGCCCTTTTCTTTTAGCCTTTTAGATAGGATTTTTCATTTTCAAATCCCACTTTGAGTCATTTTCTACCTTATTTTCCATTTGTTGTGTCTTGGAGCTTAAATTGTGTGGTTTACTTGTTTTATTAAGATTGTAGGCTAAATTTGGTTATCTTTTGGAAATCTATTTGGAAACAGGGCATGCTGCAGCATCAGAACAGCATAGAGCTGATGGTTTTGGATGAAAGAATCAAAGAGATGGAGCATAATCTGATTTTTGGCATGGAACTAATCTGATTGTAACCTCTAAACATTAGTTAAATCTGGTTTGTAATATGTTGGTTAAAAAGGGACAAGCTTTGGTAGTTCTAGTAGGCTTAGACTAGGTAAGTACAATTAGATTCTCCTTAAATTACAACTTTGCCACTCCCTTTGGTTATAAAAGGAGGGTTTAGTTGCTCTTAAGGAGACATCTTCTTCTATCATTTTAACATCTTTTGGGTTATTATTTCGGATCTGCAGCAAGCTTAGGAGCTGATTGTTAATCATCTTCTTTAGTTCTTTAATTTGAAGTGTTAGTGTTTATGTTCTTCATCTTGTTCTTCATCTCTTTAAGAGTTCAATCTTGTTATGCTTAGTCTAAATCCTTTACTTTCTGTTTGATTCACGAACTGGTCCCATTCCAGTCCCTTGTTCTTTTAATTTCCAGAAATCATGCATGTTCATCGTGTTCTTCATCATCTTCATATAATCTTTGTTCTTAAACATGAATGCTTGCAGCATCCAAACAGCATCCACCTGCACTTTTCATTAGGTTGTATTTTCTTTCTTCATCTTGCATCTCTAGCCTTTCCTTTACTCCTTTGTTTTAGACTTTAGTAGTTAAAATTCATTGTATTTGTCTTCAAGTTTACTTCCTTGTCATTTCCATTTCCTTGTAATTTACATTCTCGTCTTTACATTTTTAGCAACATATATATATATTTATATACTTTCAAGTCATTTATCTTTCAAGAGCACTTTACATTATGTTCATCTTTGTAATTCTTAGCGGTAGTTTTTATTTTTTTATTGTAATGAGTAGCTAATCATCTAGCTTGGGTGTGAGGTAAAGGATGGTTATGTGGATCTAAAAGAAAGTGGGTTTTTGTGACTTTAACGAAATTTTATTATTCCAACTCAAGTTTTATCAAGATAACAAAACTCTTTGACAAAATGATTATTTTGATAGTGTAATAGTGTCATGGACCTAGAGATAGGCCATTGAATAGCACGTCAATTTAGTGACATAAGAGGTAATATCGAAAGAGTTACTTGCAACGAGAGTTGTTACTTGTGTCATTTAAAATGATCCATTCTTGATAAGTTGTCACTTTTTCAAAGGGTTAAAATGGAATAGACTTAGAGATAAGCTATTTGGAATGCATCAACTTGGGAGGTACGGGGGTTATTTCGAAAGAGTAACTTTTAACGAAGAGAATTTGTTTTGCCGTATATTTTGAGAACTCCATTCCCATCATTCCCTTATCTGGAACCTTGCTCAGAGATGAGATGATTCATAGCTACTGGAATAATGGGATGGTGAGAGTCCGAGAGGAACGTGTCTTAAAATCGATAATGAAACTAGTTATAGTCAGAAGCATGCTGCAACACTCAAATAGCATCATGCTATAACAAGTGTTGTAGCATTGACCTACTGAAATTTGGATCCATATACCATCAAAAGCCTTACACCCTTGCTTCCCGTTTATTCTTGTTTATTTAGATCTGTGTTAACCAAACAACCAAAAGTATGTCTTCAACATTGCCATCTGAAGTTAGTTTTTCATCTCAAGATCTTGCAACCTAAGATACCTATCCCTGTGGAATACGATACTTGGTTCTTACCATTTTATTACTTGAAAGACGACATTAGATCTCATTGTATACTTGCTTTGAGGTTTAATTAGCACACGTCTGTAGGTGTGTAAAAAACACCCATCAGTTTGGCAAAAAAACTAGCTTATAGTTTTTTTTCCTGGTACACGTTTGGACGACCATAAGCTAGCTTATAAGCTAACTTTTTTTTTCTGATACACGTTTGGATGACCATAAACTAGCTTTTTTTCATGGTACACTATTAGATGACCATAAGCTAGCTTATTGAAAAACTACTCATAGTAACGTTTTGAAAAGCTAACTTATCAGCTACCAACTAGCTTATAAACTAGTTTGCCAAACAAAGCCATATGAGTAGCTTTTCAATAAGGTAACTTATAAGTTAGTTTATAGTCATCCAAACATGGCAAAAAAAACTAACTTATAAGTTAGTTTTTGTTTTTTTGCCAAGTTACACCAAACGAAAAACATTATCGTTTTATCCAACAAAAAATATAGTTGCACCATTAAAGTACTTAAAAAATTGATACGTTGCACGACATAGAATTGAGATATATGTTCACAAACTCTTTTTTATCAATATTATATGTAGTGTTTATTTAAAATCATCAATTAATGTAAATATTCTTTTAAAATTCGTATTTGATTACACAAATGCATAATTATAATATTTTTATATATGTAATAATTGATATTAAAATTTTAATAATTAACATATTCCATTATTTATTTATTTCTACAGTATGCTTTGTATTAATTAAAATATTATATTATCAATTTCTTGTTTTAAAATTCGTATTTGATTAACATGTTTTTTTTATCATCTTACATTTTTCAACAAGTTTATCAATTAGTATTTTGCCAAACGTATTTAGTTCTTCAACTAACTTATCAGACATCAACTAGTTTACCAAACATAGCCTAAGGGGCTGTTTATCCAACGCTTACCTATAAGCGTTTACTGACAATAGTTCTCAATTAACTTATCGGGTAAAATTTTAGTCAATTAAAAAGACATTGTATGCAACATTTTTATCCGGTAAGTGTTTACCGGATAAGAGTCGTCACTTTCACCTACCAGGTAAGATTACAAATCTGGTCAAAAACCTTTTTGTAGCGCCTGTTTACCTAACGCTTACCCGGGTAAGTGCTTACCAAGTTACATTACTTACTAGATGCATATGACAAGGATCAAAAATTTTATCCGGTAAGAAAGAAAACAATGACCGATACTCTTACCTGGCAAGTGAGAGTCATTGGCCTCTTACCATCGTTAGTGTTTATCGGATAAATTGTTGCATACAATACTTTTTCTGTGGACTAAAATCTTAACCGGTAAATAAGTGATAGTTTTGAATTTTACCGGTAAGCACTTATCCAGATAAACGTTTGACAAACGACCCCTCATTTTTTTATCCATCCACAAATTGTGAAGTTGTCACTTACAGAGATAGTAACATTTTAGTAAAAGGAAAGGGTTATTTGTTTACCTCTTAATGATTTAACTAAATAACAACATTTGAATCGTTAAAAGATGAATTTTGTTTGTCAAAAAAAAAATGTCTGTCTCTTAATGGTTCAAAAACCCTCTGAATGGTTTTGTATCCTGACCCCTCCTTTAACCATTCAGAGGTCTAATTTTATTCTGAACAACTAAAAAATAATTGTATTTCATTTTATACTATATCATAAGAGTCTGTTAATCATTCTATATCAAATCATTCAGCAACTGTCAAACGAGGAGGAAGAATGAAATAATTGTTTGGGTCAATTTCCCCATTTATTTTTGGAGGGATTTATTTCGAATAAAAATAAAAATAAAAGAAGTGGGGTTGGTATTTCATATTTGGAGTACCGATGCAAAAAGAGATGGCTATTCACTAGGCTTCACTTTTCACCTTTTTCATCGATCAATCGACGGCCACCGGCATTACTCGCCGGCGTCTCCTCGGTCGGACCCATCACTTTATAAACACACGTTTCTTCTCTCACAATCTCTGTCACACACACAATCTTCCCCCAAATTTTTGCCTACTGTGTGTTGTTGGTTTACACGCACATGAGTAGGCGGAGGACGTGCGTTTCGTCATCAGTGTTTTGCTTTGCTTTACAACAACAATTTCTGATTCTAAAACTATTCATACACACGCACATATAGATATAGATATATGTATATATATGCCCTAGACTCCTGCCATTAATGGTTCTGTAAAGGGTCTATATCTTTTCTCTTTACGTACAAGTTGTGTTGGATTCATATTCACCGGAAACAGTTGTAATTCTGTTTGTTTCGTGTTGTTCGTTCGTTACTCGATTGAATTTGAGCTATTCCAAGCGGAATTGAGGTCGTTCTTACGCTAATTCGATTGGAAAAGTTCAAATCGTGAAGAGATAATCGAATATGTTGACGTGTATTGCGTGTTCGAAGCAGATTAATGGTGGATCTCTGAACGAACAGGACGACGGAGACACCGCCGGTACGCCGAGAACCAAACACGCCATTAAAACCCTCACATCTCAGGTACGAACGCTCCATTTTCTTCAATTTCTGACAAATGCTGCTGGTTGATCGTTTTGATGCGACTATTTTTTAAACTTAAAATCAAATTCATCGGTTATAGATCAAGGATATTGCGTTGAAAGCATCAGGAGCATACAGAAACTGCAAACCTTGCTCTGGATCGTCTAACAACAATCCGATTACCGGAAGGTGTTATACGGAGTCTGACGGTGGATCAGTGTCTGGTAGGTTTTTCTGCGGGTACCAAAGGACCGGCAATTCGACACCTAGGGTTTGGGGAAAGGAAATGGAGGCGAGATTGAAGGGGATTTCGAGCGGTGGGAGCACTCCGGCGTCGGTCAGTGGCCGAACTGAATCGGTTGTGTTTATGGAGGAAGACGAGCTTAAGGAATGGGTTGCTCAAGTGGAACCAGGTGTTCTCATAACATTTGTTTCATTGCCTCGTGGTGGTAACGATCTAAAGCGTATTCGTTTCAGGTTTGTATTCTAATCTGTTATCGTTTATTATTATAATAATGCACCTTCACCCTACCGCCGTCCGCCCCCCTCCACCGTCGCACCTCCTCCTTCTACCGCCCACCGTCGATACATTTACTTTCTGCTTGTTTTCCATTAAATCTATAAATAAATTTGTTCGTATAAATTAACAAGGTTTTGTTTTTGTTTGGTAGCGTTTTTTTTATAGCGTTTTTTTCCCCTGAGCTTGCCCTTAGCCAATCGAAATGAGCCACTTTAATAAGTCGCTTTCTATAGAGCATCTCCAATGGTAAATTTAATAGCTTGATGAATGACTTGATGTCAAATTTCATTATTGGAGCAAAAATTTGAAGAATAGCTTGACATCCAATGACTTGGTGGATGTCAAGTGTTTGAGCAATGACTCGAAGAATAGGCAAGAGTGTTTTTTTAGGGTTTATATATATTAAAAATGCAAAAAAAAAACTTTTGAAAGACTTAACCATTGGAGTAGTAATTTGAAGAGAACTTTTTGGTGACTTGACAAATAGATCAAAGTCTTTAAAAGACTACCAAACACAAACAGTTGTGAGCTCGCCCTTTTTAATTGCTTTTTTCATTTGTGGGGTCAATGTAAGTCTTTTATTGCAAATTTTTTTGAGAAACAAAAATTTTAATTTGAAAAAAAAGCTAAAAACTAAGGGGGTGTTTGGCTAGAGGGATTAATGGAAATGGTAATAAATGAATCTGATTGGTTTCATATAATATAATTGGTTCATTCCTCTATAAGTCTAAATTTACTATTTTCATTCTTTCACCCAAACCAAATAGCCTCTAAGAAAATGATACTAGTTGGGATTCAAATTGGGGTTTGGGGTGGAAGAAAAACGTTGCAAACCAACTCTATTAAGAAAAACTTGTGTTTTCATTGTAGATTCACAATATATACGGTGATACACAACAAATTTTTTATGACCCTATATACTGGGTCCGTGTTTGGCATTGCAATCTCCATTGGACAGAGAGTAGAGACAGTGACATCTTTCCCTCATGTGTTGTGGGTCCGAAATGCTCGATATCTGACCAGTGACCAGTAATTTTTTGGGAATCACATTTAATTTTTATATGTCAACTAATGTATTAAATTGGATTACTAGAAGAAATACACCCACTCTCATCTGTCAAGTTCTCTGCAGTATCTATTGAATTTGATTGAACGAGGGACTGTAACCGAAGAGTGTTTGACCTTTTCTTGATTTTATTTGCTGTTAAAACGGATTATGCACAGGATTTGCTGTTCTTTGGGGCGCATTCGGTAGGGGTAAAAGAATTGTGTACGGTTTTACTATTTTAATTTGAGAATGCATTGGGAAATTGTCCAAAATAGCTGTTTCGGACTCCTCAATTCATTTTATAGCTGTTCTTTCTACATAATTGAATGAAATAGCTAAGACTTCGCAAGTAGCACTTTTTAACTAATGAAATATACTTTTTATGAATTTCATATTCATAAAGTCCCATTTTAGCAAGTTGTTAAAGTGATACTTGTAAAATGTTGACGTGACGAGTAGCACTCTTACCTGTGAAATTGCTTTTTGATGAGTATTATTTTCATAGAATGTGTATTCTGGTAAGTTGATAAATTGCTACTTGCGAAATGCTGATGTGGCAGGTACCACTTTAGCATGTTGGGTAAGTAACACTTTAGCATGTTGGAAAAATGATATTTTACGAATATTATATTCACTACAAGTGGATTTCGATAAGTTACTAAAATGCTATTCGCGGAATCTCGACTATTTTTGTCAATAATGTAGACTAGTCGCTATAAAGTGAATTTGGGTTGGTCAAAATGGCAATTTTAAACAAATTTCCCAAATGCATTTTCGTCCCAATCGCACCTAGTCTCTTTGTCCTTAAGGTGGGGTTATATGGAAAGGTGTGGCATAGCTATGGTGTTAGTAATGTCTCCATTTGAAGCTGTTGGAACCCAGTGTGCGTGTTATGCTTGGTAGGGGCCGAGTAATCTTTCGTAGTTGTAAGTACTGGTGCCCACCAAGCATTAGGGGTCATTGATAGCAGTGGCAGATCCAAGCTTTTGTTTAGTTGGGTCACTTTTAAGATAGATTAAAGCCTTTAAAGTTGTTTGATGTGTTTTTAGCTGAATTCCACTATTTCGAGGGATTTTTAAAGTTTCTTGGTTGGTTTTGAGGGATTTTGAAGTTTTTTTAGTCGATTTCGAGGGACTTTTCGGTTTCTTTTCTCTCCCTTTCGATGGACTTTTTTCGGTTTTTTCGATTGATTTGAAATACTTGTTTTTTGGTTGATGGAGCCCTGATGAGAAATTATTGGAGACACTACAGCAGAAAGTTAAAAGAATAGTTTTTAACTTAGAAAAATCCTTTCTTTTTAATGGGTCCTTCCCCTCACTTTTTATACATAGGTCCGTCACTGATTGATAGAGATTATGCCTGAAACTACTGAAGTGGTTCCCTGGTGGCTCTTGATATTTGTCACATTATACATGAAAACACAAGATATTGCAGAAAAATCTAAGAATGGTCAGCTTATTAGACAGTGATATATTTTCTCTTGTCTTGTGGGCCCCGTGTACCATTTTGGATCCCCTTCTAGTTTCTGGGATTTTGGTAGGATTTGGAATTGAAATCTATTGGAATTGAAATCCTATTCCAATCAAGGTTCTAAATGGCGTGAGGCGTGGTGTGGCGGCGAGGCCAAGCCTCGAGCCTTAGGAGCCACGGCGTTTTCAAGGCGTGACTTATGGCGTGTCAAATTTCTAATTTATATATATGATTATATATAAAAACGTATGTTTTGTAGTGTTACTCAATGAGTCGATAGTAATAAGCAAGTTAAATTAGGTTATATATTAAAAACTTGCAAATAAGACATTAAAAATGTAAAGAAAAATCAAATATCTCATTACGATAACTGCGCATTGGGCCATGGCGTGCCATGGGCTTAACGTGGCGTGACACAAAAGCCTTGGTGCCATGGCGGCTGTGCGGCGAATTTTTTAGAACAGTTCCAATCTCGTGTTCGGTTTAAAAGAAAGCACGGAATTGAAATCACACGAGCATTGAATTTAGAAATCCTACGGGGTAGTTGGTATTTCATGGGATTTAATAAGGTTTTTTGTTAATAATGTCTTAGGATTCGTTAAAAGAATCATTTTGTAATAATCAATTAGTAAAAGGTATTTCAATTATATTCATAATTTATTTTTGTAAAGTATCTATAAAGAATGGAATTTCAATTCTATTCCAAGTACTACAAATCAAACACACTAAAGATTTTAAATCCTACCAATTCCAAATCCTTGCACGAAATCCAAATCTCTCAAAAACATTTAGTTAAACCAAACGGGTCCTTAATTTCAACTAGATTTAGTTGTTGTGGTAATGTATCCATTGAATTAGATTTTTGCTGATGAGGCCCTTAGGATTCCAATAAACTAAGCTCGACTGACCATCTTAAGTTTCTCATTATTCTTTACCTGTTGTGTTAGGGGCTGTTTACTACCTGACGACCGATTCTTAAGGGTAACAAGGGATGTTGTATGCCAACATACCTTGACCCACAAATATGCCTCGCTGAGATAGTGACCTAGTAAGGAAGGAGTTGTTTTTTGACTTGGTCAGTGTTCAGTCAGTACTTGCCCAGACACTTGGTAAACAACCATTTTAAGAGTCAAGGCTTGCCCATTGAACCTCTTACCCATACGGCCATACCCCACTCCGGTTACTGTTTACTTGTTTTGTGTTGGTAAATAGCCCCTTAGAGCATGTTTGTTCACAGCTTAATGGGATTTACAACTTATTCGGTGAGTATTTATGATTGTTTGGTAGTAGTTTGATGATATAGAAAGTGGCCTAGGGGGAGCTTTATACAGCAAGCCAATTTTTTTTCCAAACCTGTCCCTCCCGATTAAAAATCACGCTTCTTCCATCTATGAAAAAACCTTCTCAAACATAAGTTTCCAAATCTATACAGACAAATTAATCCATACAGAGAGCTTTATCCATGCTAGACTTGATGAAAAACCAACCAAACAGTCCCTTAGCATTCTTATGATAAGATAGGATGCTATTTGCCCCTTAGACTGGATCCCAATGATTGAAAGTTGTTTATTGAAGCATATGTTGTAGGAAAATGGTAAGAAATATGAATTCTGGTGGTTTGGATGGTAACTTGAGAGGAGGCCATAAACCCGTTTTCTTTCTTGTTTTGGTACGTTCAAATGGGTGCAATGAGTTTCTATTGTATCAATACCGATAGGGATATGTGTATATCGTCCATATTTGAATGTTCACCCGCATATTAAACACATTGTGGTCTGTAATTTTCAACCTATTCATATTTAGCATTCCTTTCATCCCAACTAATGTTATATTAATCTCGAAAGAGAATAGATGATTTTCGTTCTCTGATTTAGTACTATTTTGGTGTGTATTACCAGTCGTGAAATGTTCAATAAATGGCGAGCTCAACGATGGTGGTCTGAGAACTGTGAGAAGATTATGGAGTTGTACAATGTTCGACAGTTTAATCAGCAAGGAGTACCGTTACCATCTCCACCAAGATCTGAAGATGAGGTTTGTTTGTATAACCCTTCTCCAATAGTTTCTTCATTTTGGAGATTACAACATTGATTATATTATTAAAATATTCAATACATTCAATATCCCGGAAGATATTCATATAAATTTTATATGAAATGATAACACGTTCCACTTCAGGGTTGGGTTCCTATGAGAAATTTCATTTTTTGTGAGAATTATAGATAGCATAACCTTCACATAATATATGTGAAGGTATCCTACTATCCTTATATTGTGTGAAGGCGTGTGAAGTTGACCGCCTTCACAGAAATCAGTGAAGACATGCTCAGGTTTTGTAACCTTCACAAAATATAACGTAACCTTCACACATTATAAAGGGTATCTTCACCACTTCTCACACTTCTGGAACTATAAAAAACCAATTCTCTCTTTTAACGTTTTTTGGATTAGGATCTCACCTACTTTCTCCATTTTGAAGAATTTATTGGAGCAAAAAATAGCTTAAAAAATCCAAAGTTAAAGACTTTTCTCTATTTTGGAGTATCTGTTGGAGAATGACTGGTCCCATGTTTGATTGATGTGGTATTAATCGTCTTACTTTCTTCAGAGCTCGAGAACAGAGTCTGTGGAGAATAGCCCAGTAACACCACCACTTAGCAAGGAGCGGCCACCGCGAAATTTCTACCATCCTGCCGGGATCGGAATGGGATACTCGTCATCGGATTCACTTGACCAACACCCGATCCGATCCCTCCATGAATCGAGTATTCCACCTAAACTCTCGAGCATAAGTGGAGCCAAGACAGAGACATCATCGGTGGATGCTTCTGCAAGAACAAGTTCATCTCGAGAGGTTGATCGATCTGGAGAGCTTTGTATGAGCAATGCGAGTGATCTAGAAACCGAATGGGTGGAGCAGGACGAGCCTGGTGTCTACATTACAATCCGAACACTGCCAGGTGGCACTCGGGAACTTAGGCGTGTTCGATTCAGGTACGAACTAAATACCATTCATTTCAGTAGTAGAGGAAACTTGGTTTAGGAACTGTACATCATTTGAGAACCAACATGAATAATATTAAGGTATATTCACTATCAATAATTGGTGGTCACTGAATATTATTCACGAATAATAGGTATATTCATCATGAATAGCCGGTTGTTACCGAATATTATTCACGAATAATATCTAGGTATATTCATCGTGAATAGTCGGCCGTCAATGAATATTATTCATGATGAATACCTAGGTATATTCATCATGGATTGTTTGATGTCACTGAATACTATTCATTAATATAATTAAGGATATTCATTATGAATGATGGTTGTCATTTTTCTCAAAATGTTTATGGGTTCTCAAATTTGGTGATATTTGATGCAACAGCCGAGAACGGTTTGGTGAGATGCACGCGAGGATGTGGTGGGAACAAAACCGAGCCCGAATACAACAACAGTACCTGTGAGCTTGAAGAGTTGAAGATGTGATTATATATCTATCTTTTTGCAATGCAAAACCGGTGCCATTTTGCAGTTGGTAACATTTTGTTGACATATTTGGGCATCTAAGCTTTCCTATTTTATTCTATCTTTTTTATTTCTAGAAAGGGTGATTAAGTAGCTCGGGCCGAACCCAACGAGCGTTGTTTGTGCATTGGACATTTGGGTTCAAGTCCGTTGGTGCTATCAGTTGTTGTAAAACATTGTATTACCCTCTTTTAAGTCATATTTCACGTGAAATGTCATGTTTATTTGAGATCGATCAATCTATGTGAGAAAAATTTACGCATGAAATGAGTTTTTGTAAACGACTAACGGGTTTGAATCTTGTGCTTGTGGTCACCGGGAGATTTACCTCAAGGGTATGGATGAAACCTATAGTTGTGACTTGCAATAAAATTAGTCCGGATTACCAATATTTTATACATTTAATAAAATATTTTTTATTTTTCTCCTAAATATTTAATTACAAGGCTTTTTATAGGTGGATTAATAATGAAAAACTATCTCTCAGTCGGTAATCATTTTGGGGAAGTTTTCCAAGTTTGGAGTATTCTACACTTTCTTCTTTACTTTCTCTATTTTAGAGGAAGGTTTTAAATACTCTCTATAGTTACAAAAGAATTTTCTTTCACAAAGAACACCAATAGTTTCATTTTTATAACAGACATGGTTCTTTCTAATAAAGAGTCAAGATACCCTTAGTTGAATTCTCAATTAATGTGATTGATTAATCAGACGGTTGGGACTTTATTCATTAAAAATTATATATATATGGATGTTACTCATTAATTTAAAGTTAACTCTAAAATAAAAATCAAGACAAAGATTAGTTAGGGGCTGTTTGTTTTTTTAAAAAACATCTTAATGACTTTTAAGTCTGAATCGGTAAGACCTTTATACATCCAGACTGTTTTTTTCTTCTTCCAGTTTTCAAAGCCTCTTATTAAATACATCTCAAATAAGAAGTGGTGACCTAACTTTTTAAAACCTCTTATCGTCGTCTCATTTCATTTGTCATCCTTTCTCTCAAAACGTCTACAGACGTTACAAAAACAAACAATCTTTTTTTTTTTTTTTTTGAAAAGGGTATCCTGGGCCTATGGCTCAGACTAATCCCTGGCAATTAGGGCCTTTGGCCCAGCTGCTAAAGCAAAAAACAAACAATCTTATTGATTCAAATTTCATACTTCAACACCATCTCTTATTAATCAGAAGTGAAATAAGACTTCAAACTTTTATTAAAAAACAAACGCCACATTATACTTTTAATATACTCCATCTGTATTAAAATTAATATCCACAATAAAATTGAAATATAATTTTACAAATTAATAATCACTATACTTTTTAGTTAACCAATGACAACTTTACCCTAAAGTAATGCATTTATCTCATAAACTATTAAATATTTGTATATTAATTAATGATAAATTTAAAAATTTAATTGTTTGTTTTTGAAATTATACACTTAGTTTAGAAGAAACATAAATAAAAATTATAAACACTTATCCTAGGGAGTAATATTAATTAAGAATTTGGAGAAACAAAACCCCAATTTTACTGAAATTTAAAAAAGAGCGCAAATTACCCTCCATTTCCGAAACCTTCTTTCCCAAGCTTTCTTCATGTTCATACTAGGCATATACTCGTGCGATGGAGCAGAATGTGAGTAAAAAATGAACAATTAATGCTACTTTCTTATAGACATGTCATCAACAATAAAACATGACCTAAGAATCACAACTTATGAAACACTAAACCCATAAAGATATTCAATAATTAGTTTATATTACAATTATTGACGAAAAAAATTATAATGATATAATTTATAATAAGAATGAAAGTTATTTTACGATT
Source organism: Arctium minus (assembly GCA_954870635.1). Classification (NCBI taxonomy): domain Eukaryota; kingdom Viridiplantae; phylum Streptophyta; class Magnoliopsida; order Asterales; family Asteraceae; genus Arctium; species Arctium minus. The sequence continues at coordinate 881,392 of OX941091.1, read as the reverse complement.
ATGTATTTTTAATGCGCTAACGGTGGAAAAAAAAATAAAACGTATGGATAGAAAACAAATTAATTCGTTGATATTCATGATATTTAATAGTACGGTTAAATTAAAAAACATTCAATATTAGGCTCGTTTTAAAGGTATTGACGAGATGATTATCTATATCTATACTATATTATAAAAACGGCATAAAAAACTCTTAATTACAGCATTTTAAGCACAAAGTACAACTAATTAAAGTCAATTACTTAATTTACAATTTCTTAATGCTTTGGTACAACATTTCCAAGCACAGTATCTCACATAATCATCTATTTGTGGAATGGATACTCATTTATTAATATAAATATTTGTTTTTTTGGTGGAGGATTTTATAAAATAGATTTTATATTAGCATAATCTATTTTAAATGTAGATTTTACATTTAAATCTATATTAATGAGATGTAATATAAAATCTTTTTTCTTCCGTATTTTTTTATATTACATCTCATAATGATTTTTTCATATTTTATTTTATAAAATCTTTTTCCATATTTTATTTTATAAAATCTTTTTACATAATGAGATGTAATATAAACTTTTTTTTTCTTCCGTATTTTTTTTGCTAATATAAAATCTATTTTATTTTATAAAATCTACACGTATTTTATATTAGCATAATATAAAATATACACGTATTTTTTTGCTAATATAAAATCTACACGTATTTTTTTTCACGAGCATTAAAAGAAGAAAAAAGAAGGTTGATATGAATTAAAAATAAAAAATAACGAGATACACTAATAAATTATCGTATTCTTTAAAATAAAAATATTCCGCAATACTTTCCAAATTAACCAAGTGTAAAGAAAATAAAATGAAAATAAAAGATTTTAAAATATTTTCTACATTCACTATAAATATATATAGCTTCTCTATGTATCATAGTGATATGTTGTGAGACATGTCGTTTGAGTTTTAAATAATATAATACAAAATTATTACCAATATTATTGCACAAACTCATAACAACAAACGATTAAGAATATATGCAAGTTAACCACTTATGAAAATACATTCGTTTTTCACATTGTATTTCATTAACTGTTAACAGAGAAATTACGTTTCATTTTAACTCGGTTCAATATTCCAACAAAAAATTTATCCTCTCGTGCAATGCACGGGCCCAACACTAGTTATGGTATAATTTGTAGAAAAATGAACGTATTTTTTTTCATTGCATTTTTGTTCATATACGATTATTTGTGTTAATATGATAATGGTGTAAAATGAAAAATGAAAAACAAGGATATAAAGTAAATTAAATAAGTAAGTGTAAGGTGGTAAATGTAACATTGTAAGAGTGGTAAATGTTATTGTACAATAACCGTTTTAGAATTTTTATCTATACTAATTATATAGACATATACTCGCACACGATGCGGCGTGAAAAATCGTGCAATCGAAGGAACAATTGGCAAAGGTATGTATCCGGTCGCAAAACATCTCGAAATCAAAATGACAACAACGTTTTCATTTTAAGTTTGTATTTTTCGTTCTTATCGATACTTTAGTCTATGAATCATAGACTAAATACATTAGTTTTCATTTCGTTATTCGTTTGGTGCACTTATATGTGAATCATAGACTAAAATATCGATAAGGACGAAGAAATACAAACTTAAAATGAAACGTTGTTATCATTTTGATTTCGAGATGTTTCACGAGTGGATACATACATTTGTCAATTGTTTCTTCGACTTCACTATTTTTCGCGTCACATCGTTCGCGGGTATATGCCTAGTTTATAATAATAATGAAATGTATTTTTAATATATTTTAGTTGATCTACGATTATGTATTTTTAATATGCTAAAGATGGAAAAAAATAAAACGTATGGATATAAAATAAATTAGTTCATAAATATTCATGATATTTAATAGTACGGTTACATTAAAAAAATATTCAATATTGGACTCGTTTTTAAGATATTGACGAGACGATTATAATGATATAATTTGTAAAAAAAGAAACATGTTTTTTCATTGCATTTTGTTCATATACCATTATTTGTGTTAATATAACACATGTGTAAAATTAAAAATGAAAAAGTAAGGGATATAAACTAAATTAAATAACCAATTGTAAAGATGTTAAATGTAACATTGAATTTGGAAAAAAACCGTTTACAATTTTAATATAATAGTATAGATATAGATTTTATATATATATATAATGTTACATATTTATGCTACCAATAAAAATATTCAATAATTAGTTTATATTAAAATTATTGACAAAAAATTATAATATTAGAATTTATATACTAATGAAACATACTATTAATATATTTTAGTGGATCTACAATTATGTATTTTTAATATTCTAACGGTGAAAAAAAATAAAACGTGTGGATAGAAAACAAATATTCAATAGTTTTTAATAGTATGGTTAAATTAAAAAATATTCAATATTGGGTTCGTTTTGAAGGTATTGACGAGCCGATTATAATGGTATAATTTGTAAAAAAAGAAACGTATTTTTCATTGCATTTTTTTCCATATACGATTATTTGTGTTAACATGATAAGAGTGTCAAATAAAAAATGAAAAAACAAGGGATATAAAGTAAATTAAATAATTAATTATAAGGATGGTAAATGTAAGGTTTAATTATAATGGATTTCAAATTCGCTCATATCACATCTTATTTTATTTGTAATTCATAGTTACAGTTTTGTCCCTGAACTTTTTTGATAGATTTACTTTTTACCTTTTAGTTTTACATTTTACATTTTCATTATATTAACACATATAAACATATATTAACTAAAATACGTTAATTTTTTTTTAAAATTTTAACAAGTTACACCATTATAATCGTCTCGTTGATACCTTCGAAATGAGCCAAATGTTGAATATTTTTTGATTTAATTATATTATTATATGTCATGTATTATACCTTGGTTAATCGATTTTTTTTAAAAGAGAAAATGCATTACATCGAACGTAAGTTTTAACATCAAGATAATAAACATAATAAATATATTGCGTATTTTTTTATTTCAACAGATTCCAACTTTGATAATTCATTTAAATCAACATATTCACGAGTACGAGTACGCTCTATATATATTCTTCATTCACATCTAATTTACGTTTGTATGGGATAATCCACGATATTGCATCTGGAAATGCATGACGTGTTCAAATGTGTATGAGTGTGGGCATTGGGTAATCTCCTTTTAATACTCAGTTAGTTCACCCATTAACTCTATATGGATAGTGTCCCATGCATCTTCATGACCACCAAAACAAGTAGATATGACTCGAAATTCACAATTTCCATCGCCTAATTCATTTTGTACTTGTGCGATGTATGGATGAAATAAACTCGGGATTTGATCAAGATATGGAGGGGGTTGTCGTTGGAAGTAGGAGCTATGCCTCGCTGATTCTTTATGACCAAAATCTTTGGAGTTGATAAATGTTGGCGCGTTAGAATAACTGTGTCTACGAGGATCTTCAATAATATTTTTATTTATTTCAAATCAATTACTTTACTTTATTTCAAATAATATATTATATATATGTCGAATGATTCTGTTTTCATTGATCGACATGTGATATCCCAAAATAATCGAAATTTGTGATATCCACAATTAATCGGATGTGATATCCACAAAATACAACGTAATTATATATATTAATGTGATATGTTAAAACGTATTTTTTAACATATTTTTAACATATAATAAAATAAAAAAATATTCAATATTAGACTCATTTCGAAGGTATCGAAGAAAAACGTTTATAATAGTGTAACTTGTTAAAATTAAATATTTTTTTTACGTATTTTAGTTAATATATGCTTATATGTGTTAATATAATGAAAATGTAAAATGTAAAACTAAAAGGTATAAAATAAGTCTATCAAAAGAGTTAAGGGACCAAAATTGTAACTATATATATAATAACTACTTTCAAGAACCATCAACAACCAATTAAGCCCTTTAATCTATATCTATACTATATAATGAAAATTCTAAAACGGTTATATACAATCTTTTGCACAATAACATTTACCACCCTTAATCTTTTGTAAAATAACATTTACTATCTTTATAATGTTACATTTACCACCCTTACAATTAATTATTTAATTTATTTTATATTCCTTACTTTTTCATTTTTCAATTTACACCGTTATCATATTAACACAAATAATCGTATATGAACAAAAATGCAATGAAAAAACACGTTCTTTTTTTTACAAATTATACCATTATAATCGTCTCGTCAAAACCTTCAAAACGAGCCTAATATTTAATATTTTTTAATTTAACCATACTATTAAATATCAGAATATATACGAATTATCTCTACTACTAAAACGATTATTGTACAATCTTTTGTACAATAACATTTACCACACTTACAATGTTACATTTAGCACATTTACAATTACTTATTTAATTTACTTTATATCCCTTACTTTTTCATTTTTCATTTTACACCATTATCATATTAACACAAATAATCGTATATGAACAAAAATGCGATGAAAAATACGTTCATTTTTCTACAAATTATACCATTATAATCGTCTCATCTGACCTTCAAAACGAGCCCAATATTGAATATTTTTTAATTTAACCGTACTATTAAATATCATGAATATCTACGAATTAATTTGTTTTCTATCCATACGTTTTATTTATTTTTCCACCATTAGCACATTAAAAATACATAATCGTAAAATACGTTTAATTCTTATTATAAATTATATCATTATAATTTTTTTCGTCAGTAATTGTAATATAAACTAATTATTGAATATCTTTATAGGTTTAGGGTTTTATAAATTGTGATTCTTAAGTTATGATTGATTGTTGATGACATATCTATAAGAAAGTAACATTAATTGTTCGTTCTTTACTTACATTTCGCTGCATTGCGCGGGTATATGTCTAGCTATATAATGAAAATTCTAAAACGGTTATACGGTGTACAATCTTTTGTACAATAACATTTACCACCTTTAATATTTTGTACAATAACATTTAGGCTATGTTTGGCAAAAAAAAGCTAAGCTAGCTTGTAGCTGATAAGCTAGCTTTTCAAAACGCTACTTTGAGTAACGTTTCAATAAGCTAGCTTATCAGCTAGCTTATGGTCATTCAAACATGTACACTAGCTGATAAGCTAGCTGAAGCTAGTTTTTTTTTGCCAAACATAGCCTTACTACCCTTACAATGTTACATTTACCACCCTTACAATTACTTATTTAATTTACTTTATATCCCTTACTTTTTCATTTTTCATTTTACACCGTTATCATATTAACACAAATAATCGTATATGAACAAAAATGCAATGAAAAAATACGTTCATTTTTTTTACAAATTATACCATTATAATCGTCTCGTCAATACTTTCAAAACGAGCCCAATATTGAATATTTTTTAATTTAACCGTACTATTAAATATCAGAATTTATACTATATAATGAAAAAACTAAAACGGTTATTGTACAAACTTTTGTACAATTACATTTATCACCTTTACAATTACTTATTTAATTTACTTTATATCCCTTACATTTTCATTTTTCATTTTTCATTTTACATCATTATCATATTAACACAAATAATCATATATTAACAAAAATGCAATGAAAAAAGACGTTCATTTTTCTACAAATTATATCATTATAAGCGTCTCCTCAATATCTTCAAAACGAGCCCAATATTGAATATTTTTTAATTTAACCATACTATTAAATATCATGAATATCTATGAAATAATTTGTTTTTCTATCCATACGTTTTATTTTTTTTCCACCGTTAGCACGTTAAAAATACATAATCGTAAAATACGTTTCATTCTTACTATATATTATAACATTTATCAGAACACTGTTCATGAACAGTGTTCTGATAAATTACAGATTTGGTCCTTCAGGTTTTTAGTAAATTACAGATTTGGTCCTTCAGGTTTTTAGTAAATTACAGATTTGGTCCTTCCGATTTTATCTCCCTGTTAGATTTAGTCCTATGTTTGTAGAGTTACAGATTTGGTCCCTATAGTTTTATTTTCCTCTTGGATTTAGTCCCCATAATTTGTTGATTCCAAAATAGGCTTTCGATTTTGCATTTGCGTAACGTTTTGGTCCTCCAAACTAAAAGTTGTTAGCTTCTGACCGTTAAGTAAATGACATTTCGATCATTTATAACTTTTTCATTTTCTAATTTAAATAAATAAAAGTTATATTATAAAAATTATTTTTATTATATAAGCATAAAATAAAGATCCCTTAACATGCATCGCATCTCAATGACTGTGTCTTCTCCAACCCAAAACCTTCCGCCTTCCCCATCAATCCAAGCACATAGTCGTAGGTGATTCACGCACCAATTTTTTATTTATTAATAAAGTAATTTATCATAATTTATTTTATGTTTAATAATGATGTAAAATTTGTTTAATTCATATTTTTATTATAATTTAATTTAGGTTTAATAACAATGTAACTTTTTTTAGGTTTAATGATGTAATGTACCATTTGCCAATTTATTTTCGTTTCCTATTATACACACACATCATCCTCATAGGGCATTTTGTAAATTATAGTCATGCTGCTAACACACACAAAATGTTTTCTTCTCATAATTGGTCATGCTCAAATTTATGGTCTTAATATTTTTTTCCATCCGCAGCAACGCGCGGGCATTAATCCCACCTCGTTATAAATAATATCATTATAATTTTTTCGTCAATAATTGTAATATAAAGTAATTATTGAATATCTTTATAGGTTTAAGTTTCATAAGTTGTGATTCTTAGGTCATGGTTGATTATTGATGAAATGTATATAAGAAAATAGCATTAATTGTTCGTTCTTTACTTACATTCCACTGCATCGCGCGGGTATATGCCTAGTATAATAGTATAGATATAATCCACACAATACATTTTGTTTATTCGTTTCAGATCTCTATCGGAGATGGTGGATCGAAGGCGAAATCTATCAGTTGGTGTTCGTAAAACGATTCAATCGACTGTTGATCATTCCGATGCTTATATGTATCATGGATCCTAACGAAATTGTTGAATCAAGGTCTGATTAGCAAACGCCTTTCTGTTTCTCGATTGTTTTCGTTATTTTTACGAGTTTAATAATCTAATTACCGAAGTAATTTTGATGATATATCTTAAATTCGAACCAGAAACATTTCATACAACAGGCATTCAATTCAATCATTCATTGAGGAGAATTAATTAGGTTTATTTGAACGTTTCTGGTTATATACATCTTTTAACAACTCTTGTTTTAAAGGGAGTTTTGGTTTTATTTTTACACCATTTCATGCTATTATCACTCAACAACATTGTCTTATATTACTTTGTTCATGTGTTATCATATGAAACAATAAGGGGTTGTTTATTTTTAAAAAAAAACTCTTAATGTTCAGATCTTTTTACATACCACCTCTTATTAATCATAACTAAAATAAGACTTCAGACTTTAAATCTTTTAAAAAACAAACGGCACCCAAGTGTTGTGAAATTGTATGTTTATTCAATTGTGTAGTTTATCATTTGACTATAGTGTGTGATTAGCGGTTTTTTTTTTTTTTTGGGAAACTGTTGGTATCCGGGTCGGCTCACGTGCACCGACTAATCCCCTATACGGCCACGAATGGTCTGGACTTATTGTAGGTGAACCTCCATGTATACAAAGACTTTGACAGTGTCTGGATTTAAACTCATTCCCTCTAAACGGGCCGTGAAAATCTGCCTTACTTTTTTTTTGATTTGCCCATTAATCCTTGTAAGCCGGTCCAACCATTTCATTGGATTGTTGTTAGAACCCATTTTAGTAGTGGGCTCAAATGGGCCGTGTTTGATTAGTAGGTTGCATGTTCGTGAACAACTTTATGTGGAGGATAAGATGTATACAGACTTTTCCTGTACCACAACACTAATTTGTGCTATAAATTTATGACACTGACAATTTGTGTTACGCGACGAGATATCATAACATCTGATGAATCCGAGGGACATTTCTAGCATGCAATCGTCATCGTATTAAAACATTCAATCCCTCCACCCGATCTTCCCATATGCAATTCCCTCGCTTGTACCACCCTCTACAACCTCCGGCCTTCACAGTCCACCATCATATGGTCGGCAATGTCGGAGTTGGAATGCGGTGCCCGGTGCCGCCTATCAGCCGCCTCAACCGAATCGGCCCGGCGATTTTTAAATTGGTTATAGAAGTGTTTTCATGTTGTCTTTATGAAATGAAAAACTTGCAACTTTCTTTAATTAATGAGTTTAAGAAAGTTTCTTGCAGACTCTTTTGGTTGCCGGAGGTGTGTGGCTGGGCAACGGCGGAGCCACCAGCAGCCACCCAGAAAGCCGATGACAAGATAGGTACTTTTTATTTTCCTCCATGAATGTTAAAAATTAGACCTTTTTTTCCATGATACGATGGTACAAATGGAAGTGCGTGTGATGGGTGTCTTTTTTTACTTGACCAATAATGAAGTGCCACCTCAGTATGAGAGGGTGGGGTTATCATCTCATGTGGTCACTTCATGAAAAAGCATTTACTTTTTAGAGCAAACTACGATTTTTGTCACTATTTTAAAAACTGTTTTTTTTTTTTAGAAATCGACTCAAATAGCTATTCTACACTAGTTTTACATAAATATCACTACTTTTGCAATATACAGGTCCATAATTACGGGCCTAGTTCAAAAACAACAAAAAATTACGAATCTGATCGATTTCCCTTAAAAGAAAAGTACGACTCAGGCCCATAAATATATATATATTAAATCGATCTGATTCGTAATTTTTTTTGGTGTTTTTGTGCTAGGTATGCAATTACGGACTTATAAATTGCGGATGTAATGACATTTTGGTAAAAATGGGAGAGCAATAGCTAGGAGACCAATTTATTTTGGTAAAATGGCTATTTGAGTCAAATTCTCTTTTTTGTTCCTGTCTTTATCTTTTGCTTTCATTTTTGTCACCGCATCCAACGACGCTATAAATGAGATATTAACCTCTCTCGTGAGTTGCTCATGTTTGAAATCCAAAATCTAAGTAAATGAGGGAGTAAATGACATATTTGGTCTTTACGGTGTACGTGTTTTTACAGATTTATCCTTAAACTTCATTTATTCTTAAAACCTCGTATTCCACAAGGACCAAATGTGTAATTTACTCCTTCATCTATTTGGATTTACAGGCATGAGGTGCACATGGAAGAGGCCTGATTTATAACAGCGTAAATTGGAGCAAAACGATAACCATAGGGACGGAAAATGAAGTTTTTTAGACCATGGACGAAAGTCGTTAAAACATCAAACCATATAGACGAAAATCGTAGTTTACTCTTTACTTTATAAACGCTTCAAAGAAAAATCTCACAAAATAGCCAATAAATCGCAAATTAACGTTTGAAAACACTTTTCCTTAAGGTTTCTGACAAAATCTTTACTGAAAAGGTGGACCCACCACAAAAACCATTAAAAATGGGCAAGTTGCTTACTCACAAAAAACAAGACAAAGTTGCAAGTTGCAAAACCGTAAGAAAATTACCTTACAACATCGACTTGCGATTTCTTGTCTATTATGTGAGAAAAAATCTAGTCAAACGGCTATCAAATATATGTATATTTTTTCTTGATATGGTTATTTACGATGATAATTTGGTGGGCCCTGGGTCCCACAGTCTATGTGTACCATGACTAGAATGGAATCAAAATGAGTTCTTTTTTTCCATGATGAAAGATATACACTTCATTATCTACGTCCATGATATGAAAGGAATGGAATCTCTCTGTGCTTCCACTTTCCATTCCTATTCAACATGGGAATTCCGGATTCCAACACATGAATATATTTTAGGAAAATTGGCCCAAATAACCATAATCCTCTAAGGTTTTCAGTTCCTAGTCATTTCTCTACCAATTTTACGGATTTGGCCCTTGGTCCGCAATGGAGGACAACTAAAAGTAAAAAAAAGTCGCGGATTGCGGCAGGTTCGTAATGGGTCAGGTCACCCAGGTCCGCAATCCGCAATATCCCGACACGTGTCATCTCCATAACAAACATTAATGCAAATCCACAATCAGACCTAGGTCCTCCATTGCGGACCAAGAGCCAAATCTGCAAATACGGGAGAGACATGACTAGAAGATGAAATTAGAGGTGTAATATGGCTATTTGTGCCAATTTTCCTACATTTTAAGGATGGATTCCATTCTTTTCCATGGAAGATTTCTATTTGGCAAAAATCAATATTTTGATAGAGAGAATGTTATTTTTTTTAATAGATATGATAGATAACTTGATTAAAATTAGATATATATGATGTAATCGATACCGAGAGAAGAATATAAATATGTAACTGATAAATATTGTTTTGATGAAATATCAAGTTATATTTATATTGTTCATATTAGTTGTATGTGTGTGAGCTTGTAGTCATTGCACTCTTCGGTATCCAAAGGCGTATGATAGAAAAAAATTATAGTTAGTTACGGAAACCTAAAGAATTTAAATTTCATTATATGTGAAATTGGAATTACATACTAAAACTTAAAAATTGACCAAACTTATAAATATAATTTGGTTAACAAAATTGACCATTCCAATTATTTCAGTTTTTATTAGGGGACGTTTGGTTCACAAAACGGAATTTGATTGAATTGGAATCCATCGAAGAAATTTGACTTTGAAGGGAATTGGAATGGAATTTGGCTACGCATTTGGTTGACAGTAATTCAATTTCTTTACTTAAGCCAATGAATGATAAATTTCTTAAATTGTGGAATTTAATGGAATTGGAAGAATTCCATCGCTTTCATTCCGTGAACCAAAAATGGGCTTGGAATTTGGTCAATGGAATTGACCATTCCAATTCCATGAACCAAACAGCTCCTAAGATTCCAGCTAATCAATCGTCGCCCAAAAATAACAACTCTTTGTTATGGGAAAAGGTTTTTTTTTGAAGGATGCACATTTTTCAAACTTCTTATCTTTAAGTGCCTAAATTTCAAGAAAATTAGTTAAATACTGGTCATATTGACTACATATATGTTATAAACAATGACATTTTTTGTCTTCTTAGCACTTTTTCTTCGACCTTGATCCCAAAAATCAAAACCTTGATTTATTTAATTTCTATCTCGCGATTTATTATGTGATGGAATTTGTTGCTAGTGTGTTGAGATAGAAAGGGATAGAAAATAACATGATATCAATTCAAATATAAAGTTGTTCATATTTTTATGCTAACATATATATATATGTATAGAAATAATTTAATACACAACTTTTTCCATCTTTCATTATTTTACGTATTTTAGCCCTAAATATTGAAACATGCACGTGCTTTTACACAGAAATTGAGTGGTAAATAGACTCAAGTATGTTTTTAATAGGTTTATTTGAGCAATGGAAACGAGGCTTCTTTAAACATGTACCCAAATATTTGGAATGTTTTCCCAAACATTTATTCCCATGTTTTTGGAAACTTACCTTACCTTACCTTCTTCTCTCTCAATTCTTTTATTTATATAATACATATAGAGAGAGAGAGGGAGGAAAAATCATGCGAGAAGTTAAACATTTTACATTAAGACAAAAAGTGTGATATTATATATGATTACACGGCTTGTGTGTGTGTTTAATCATATATTATTAAACTTGTGTATCATATATAATATGATATCACACTTCTCGCGTTCTCGCAAAATGTTTAGTTTTCTCGTTTGAACATGCCCCTATATATATATATATATATATCAAAATCACATAAAAATCTTCTATGACTTAGAAACTCTATTATCAATATAATTAATACATATTTAACTTCCATGATTATCTAATCAACTATTTTTTTTAAACACATTTTTTTTTTTTTTTGCTTTTGAAACAATGATTGTGTTGTTTTACCAATGAAACAACACGTGAGTTGAACTGTATTGATCCGTTTTACTAATACAATGTCATTTCGCCAATGAGACAACTCATAGCGGTCAATCTGTGCTTGAATATAGTGTTGTTTCACCAATGAAACATTACATCTATCGGGTGATTACAAATGTGAAAAATGGGTTTTTTTTAGGAAACAGTTGATAAGATGAATAAGAAAGTCAAATATGTGCGATCAATATTGGTTCATAGAGTATCTAATATATAGACGGTTTCTATTTGATTTGTTCCTGATATACATACATCATACATACATTTCTACATACAAGCACAGGATCATGTGAGAAGTTAAGGTTAACGTGAGAAGTGGATCTGAACCGTTGATCACTTTTAATCAAATGCCCTACCATGAATTACGGCTTAGAAAGAAATTGATCTCGTTAATCCAAACTTCTCACCGGAACCAAACTTATACATACATATACATACATAGTGGTATCAATTGGAAACCAAGTTTCATTGGAAACTTTGGAAACCAAATTTCAGTCATTGATCTTTATAATCAATGGTTAAGATTCATTTGAATTATATATGGTAGTAAATTAATTAATCTATACTATATTATAAATATGACATAAAAAACTCTTAATTACAACTCACTAAACTTTATGTACTATCATTTAAACTATCTACTTAAAATCTCTTAAAAATAACTACTAAAGCCTAATGTACTACCTGTAAAACTTTTAACCCTAATTAATATATTTCATCTTTATCCCCCAAAATCCTTATATCTAATCCCCAAACCCTAAAATTATGAAATTTGAATTCTGATAAAAATAATCAAAACAGAATAAATATTTCAATTTAAATATAAAAAATTTAAAATATATAAGATAATTAATGAATTTTAACAAACTACTTAATTTTTTTATATAAAAAACATTATATTGTTAAGCCTAAATTAAACAAATTTATGTATAAAAAAAACCATTATCACTCAATAAAAATCATCCAAAATCGTACTGTAAATCAATAAAAAACAAAAAATAAAAATAAACATTAAAATCGTGATGTATCTCGCTGCATTGCGCGAGTACGCTTCTAGTTTATTAATAATAAATAAAAATAATAGATGAAAAGAGTAAATATGTCTTTTGATTTTGTGTCTCAAATATAGACCTGACAAACGTGTCGTGTCGTGTCGGGTTTAAAGTTAAACGGGTTGAAAATGTATAACCCTAATAAACGGGTCAGAAAATCCTAACCCTAACCCGACCCGCCTAACCCGTTTAAAATTTATAAAACTAAAAATTAAAAATCAAAAATTCACAAAAAAATACAAATAAAAAATTTTAAATGAAAGCATTAGAAAATTCAAATTTCATATTTCAAACTTATAAGTTCTAACCAAATCTAAAACATTTAAAAATCCAAAACATTAAAAATATTCTGATAAAGACGTTCCTCAGTAATAAAACTTATAATATATATAAATATATATATATATATATATAAACGGGTTATTCGGGTCATTTTTGAGTTAAAATTTTTGACCCTGACTTTACCCGTTTAACTTTCGTGTCATGTCGTGTCAACCCGTTTACTTAAACGGGTTGAAATGTATTACCCAAACCCGTTTATTTCGTGTCGAGTTCGTGTCGGGTTAGCGTGTCGTGTCAATTTTTGCCAGGTCTACTCAAATATGGCAAGAAAGGTTTATTTTATTTAGATTACTTGAAACCAAAATAAAATTTCCCACGCAATCTAAATTTTGTTATTTTTTTTACTATGAAAACGTGGAACGTTTGTCTTTTCATCAAAAAAATTATTTTTCTTTTAAAATGTAAGAAAATATTTTTTTAATTTCATTTTATTATAAAATTTCCCACGCAATCTAATATTGTGATGAAACAGAATGAATTTGTGGATTACAAATTTCATCAAGTTCATCGTGTTAGCATTATTGTTTCATAATGAAAATAGATTCATCAGTTTCATCGTGTTAGTATTATTGTTTCATAATGAAACATGATGAATTTGTGCATTTTTGTTAACTTTCCATTTTTGTTTCATTACTTGTTCAGTTACATATCTGTATATGAAAATAGATTCATCAGATTCATCGTGTTAGCATTATTGTTTCATTATTACCATATATAAGCTAAATTACAATTAAATAAAATATACCTAAATTAAATATATCATTTTTAAATTAATCAATTATTATTATTACCATATATAAGCTAAATTAAAATTAAATAATTATTAATATAATAATAATAACAGTTACCATATATATTATGAAATAATGAAAAAGACAAAAATAACTTTTTCAATAAAAAAAAATAAAAAAAAATAGAAATTCACTGTTTGGTTGATTTCGGTTTCCAAAGTTTTCAATGTAATACTGGTTTTCAATTGATCGCTCCCCTACATATATATATATATATATATATATATATATATATATATATATATATATATATAGAGAGAGAGAGAGAGAGAGAGAGAGAGAGAGAGTGGGGGGGGGCATTTAAATGCAACTCCTTTACATGATGCAACTCTTCTAATCATCACTTATTTTATTTTTCACTTTTATAATTAAGAAAAAGAAAAAAAAAAACTGAAAATAAAATGAGTGGTGTATAAAGGGGTTGCATTGATAGTACCATTTAAAGGGTTGCATATTAATCTACTCCTATATATATAGAGGTATATATACACGTACGAATGTGCACATTTAAATATGTACATAAGATAAGACAAATGCATTATTCACAAGTGATTGGTTTATATTTAGTTTTGTTGATATAACTCGTGTCACAAGTTATATCATCAGTTCTCGTAGATTTAAACATAATTATAATGGTATATTTTTTGAAAAAAAAAATCACAATATATGTTTAACAAATTAGTATAGTTATTGGATAAATAAGCAATAAAAGTAAAGATGGTTAAAAGCATGTGGTGCATGATAAGTAGTTCGTTTCATGAAAAGGGCCAACCCAACCTCCTCTTTATTTATAAAGGAAGCGTAACTTTGAAAGAACCAAAATAATCCCCTGTTTTCCACTTCACTCCATACATTCATACGCCTTTCAATTTCACCTTCTCTCTTCAAAACCCTAACTATTCATTTCTTTCGATTCACAATCTGTTTTTACTTTAATTCTTCATGAAATCAGCTTCAATTTGATACCATGGATGCTGTTTACACAAGGTACAGAGACAATCCGTCGTTTTCTTCCACTTTACTCGACGAGATCTACCGCTCCATCGATGAACGAGACGGTGAACGATTGACGATTTGCAGGAAACCGAAACAGACGGAATTTGGAGGACGTGATTGTTTTCGAGATGATTTTGATGAACGACGAGCTTGTTTGATTCAGAAATGGATGGAAAATGAAGTGTGTGAAAAAGAAAAACCGGTGATCGGAAGGAAATCAGCGGCGGCGGATCTCGACAGAAGCTCGGTTAGAAGCGGACGTGACTCGTTGTGTTTCAATTCGAGTTCTAGCTCGTCGGATTCTAGCTCAGGCGGTGGCGGTGGTTTTTCTTCGTCGGAAGGTGAGTTGATGTACGGAGTTTTGTTTAAACCTAGACCTATCCGTACTAATATCCATCAACATGATCGATTCGGTTATGGCTATCACCACCACGATTTGGAATTGGAACAGAAGGTTAAGCACGAAAGCAAATTCGTGAAGACGAAATCGAAAGCAATGAAGATCTACAGTGATTTGAAGAAGGTGAAGCAGCCGATTTCTCCTGGAGGTCGGTTATCAACTTTTTTAAATTCGCTCTTCACCGCCGGAAACACAAAGAAATCAAAAACCTCTTCAGCCTCCGTCACCAGCGGTTGTGCGGCGGCGACGAAGAGTCATTTAGACAGAAAATCAAAATCGGCAAATGCATCTACATGTTCATCGGCGTCTTCGTTTTCACGTTCTTGCTTGAGCAACACTCCATCGTCTAGAGGAAAATTGAGCAACGGTTTGAAACGGTCGGTGAGATTTTTTCCGGTGAGCGAGATCGTCGATGAATATTGTCAGCCATGTGGACACAAATCACTACACGAAGATGAAACAAGTTTACACAGTGTTAAACATTCGATCAACGAAGAGCTTCAAATGAAAAAAGCTGCAAGGAATCTGCTGAAGAACTACGAAAAGAAGGTCGGATGTGAATTCGATTTGAAACGGAATAATTTCGACGTGAACGATGCCGAAAACGATGAGGATGTGGACCGTTCCGATGATGGGAAGAGCGATTCAAGCTCGGACTTGTTCGAGCTTGGCAATCTCTCTGCTATCGGAATGCGTAAGTATCGAGAAGAGTTGCCGGTGTACGAGACAACTCATCTTGATACCAATCGAGCCATTGCTAATGGCCTACTACTCATGTAGTCGAAAACCTAGAAAGAAACATACCAGTGGTTTATGTGTAACGTTGATTCGGTTACTTTATTGTTGTCGGGTTTAAGTGAAGTAAAGTTCAAAGTTTCATTTGTTATCGGGGTTGATTCAGTTGCAGCAAGTCGTAACCATGGTGGTTGTAAATGACCCGAGAATAACTAGCTAGCTTATTGAAAAACTACTTATAGTAGCGTTTTGAAAAGCTAGCTTATCAGCTACCAGCTAGCTTATAAGCTAGTTTGCCAAACAATGCCTGAGTGGTCTCATGCAACTGCTCAATTGTTCTGATATAGTAGGAAAAAAATTTCGTCTAAAGATTGTAATGTTATAATTTGATGTGTGCCACTAGACGGCATAACAGCATATTAAAACTGAAGTTTGGATTTTAGTAATGGTAGAACATAAAATCGTTGAAATTAGATATGATTTTTTGATGGTTTTAACTGTGTTTTGTAATTTATAATAAATATTGCTTTATTAATATAATTATATTGTGCTAACTAAATGTATCAAGTTTTGAATTTTTCTTGGTAGACAGATAAAAATATTGTCCTAAATTCTCAAGTCTCGTTTATATTCATCAATTACATGAATACACATCATCAAAGATAGAATATGAACTTGAATTATATATATATATATAGGGATTATTTAATTTGCAACCCTTGAAAAAGTTGCAAACCTTGCATCCCACATCTTAACCGTCGGATTCATGATCGACGGTTACAATAAATATGGGACCCAATATTTTTAATTAAAAAAAGGAAAAATAAAAATAAAATAACCGTCGATCATGAATCCAACGGTTAAGATGTGGGTTGTAAAATATCCTTCCACTATGTATATATATATATATATATATATATATATATATATAGGGTTCGTTTCTTTTGCAAACCAAGCAATTTGTACAAACTATGCAAACCACTATATTAGAAAACAATAGATATATTTATGGATAATGATTATGATTCATTAATAATGATTGTGATATATATGAAAAATGTTAAGTTTATTCATTATATTCATGATTTTAAATTAGGAAATGTTAAGTTTATTCATTATAATCATGATTTTAAATTAGAAAACATAATAAAATCATATATTCATTAGACTTGATAAACGGCTAAGATTGGTTTGCAAAAGAAACGCACCCTATATATATATATATATATATATATATATATAGAAATATGATACATCTTAATTTCATTGATAGAAGAGACATGAGCACAAACAGACCTATTATGCCCCAAGCTGGGTTCTGTGCATTCACACAACTTATCTTCGGTAGGTAGACT
Source organism: Arctium minus (assembly GCA_954870635.1). Taxonomy (NCBI): domain Eukaryota; kingdom Viridiplantae; phylum Streptophyta; class Magnoliopsida; order Asterales; family Asteraceae; genus Arctium; species Arctium minus. Next base: position 863,740 of record OX941091.1, on the reverse strand, counting down.
TTTTTTAGGTTATGAAAGGTGCATCCGCTAAGCTTTAAATGATGCTCCGAGATTTTATAAAATATAAGGAACAGTAACAAAAAAACCGAAAAAGTCGCTTGAAATCAAACAATAAAAATCTCTCGGAATCAAACAAAAAACCGAAAAAATCCATTGAAATCAACCAAAAAAACAATCAGAAGGCTTTATAAGCCTTTGATCTAACTTAAAGATGCAAACATTCGACAAAAATCCTGCGTTCGCCACTGAAGATATGAGACGTGTGATCTTAGAACAACATGTTTTTAGACACGTTTTTACGTCGCCTTAAATGTCAAATCAGATAGATTATCCCCATTTCAAAGGATGAATGTGACACTTTCACAAGTAGATATCGAATATTTATCAACAATGTATTAAAAGTATTCGATATATGTAGTGTGTATGTAATACCTTTGATTCATATCAATGGAATAAGTTTGTTTGGATTTTTATGTGACAACCATGTTTTCTCGTGAGTCAACGCTTCACCATTCTTATTTTATTTTTCAAACATTAAATAATTACACATTTATTTGTTTCAAATAATATAAATTGGGGGTAAATAAGACAAAATTATTAAATGGTAGTGAAAAGTTGAAATGGGCATCGAAGGACGAGTTGAAAAGAATGGTGTCTAAAGTGGAGACGAAGTTGTTGAAGATTTTGTGATCCTTTTCACACACCAAACCTACGATACTATATACCTTTACTGTTTTAATGATTATTCGGCTGATAATGGCATCGTATAAATATATGTTCATAGAATCAAATTGAACTTTAAATCTCAAAACAACTAGTAAGATCAACATAATAAAAACCAAATCTTAAATAGTTAGAAGATTACAGAAGTAGAATAAAAACAAAGTGATTTGCGTCTATTTTTTCATACTTTAAATTTTGTCCCACTAACTTTGATGCGGGCCTAGGCTTGGATGACTGGTCAACAGGAGTATCGTGCTTAAACGTGCACAACTTTTGCTCTGAGGTTTTTTTGGACCTTAAATATGTCGTTTTGAAATGTTTTGGGACGCTTTTTTTGCCATTTTTTTTCATTTTCCGTTTGCGGTTTATGTTTGGCCATCACCTTTTTCAACCCCGTTACTTTTTGGAATCCGTTTAGTGGTATGTAGGAAATGGATGGTGAGTTGATGAATTTAACAGTTTTCCTTCACATGCAAATTCTTGTATTTTTTCAATTCGTATTTGAGGTTGGAACTCGACATTCTTGGAATCAACAAGTTTTAAAAGAGGCTTTCTTGAGTATTCATAGAATCAACAGAACTATTCTTACCATCATTAACCTACGTTGTATCAAACTTATATATATATATATATATACTTATAACTTGTACTTTATTGTTGAGTGTGAGTGTTTGGATCAGCTTGCACGCACCTTAACTAATCTTAGGGCCCTGGAGAACAACTAGGAAAATGCTTAGTGACTTTGTAGGACTCAAACTGGTACTTATAAGAAGAATGTCAAAGACTTAAGTTTTATTACTAACCTCGTAAGGGTATAACTTTATTTTCTTTATGTTGATCTAAACAAGTTTGTTTCTTATGTGTATTATTTTTTCATATTTTCTAGAAAATTGGTCTACTTTTTCACTCATTATTAACTAAAATTAAGAATTTTCTAGATTTCGATTAAGATTTGTAGATATTTAAATTGTTGTTAAAACGGTCGGCTTTTTCACATTGACTTTTTGATTGATGGTACACCTTCAAACACTTTATTTTCTATAATATTTAAAACAACAACAATTAATTTTACAAATATTTTATGAATAACTTATGGGAATGTAAGAAATGAGGGTTTATATATGAATTATTAAAAAAATTATCTAAAGATACATATGTGAACCGACATTTTAAATTATTCATATTGGTTTATATATGCGTTTTTAAATTAATTATTTTAACGAGTTTTCCATAACTTTTCATCGATACTTGGTATTTTTATTTGAATTAGTTTCACTTATAACAATTGTTTTTTTTGGGAAAGGGTGTCCTGGACCTATGACCCAGACTAATCCCTGGCAATTAGGGCCATTGGTCCAGCTGTTAAAGCGTGCAGCCCTGAGTTTATCCTCGGTGGCCACAAGTGCTGCGAGTGGAGCTCGAACCCGGGTTGAGCGCTATGAACTCTCCAAGCCTTTACCACCACACCACAGCCCTTGTGGTTTTCACTTATAACAATTGTTAAAAGACAATAAAAATAAACTCATAAATGAATAAGGGTATGTTTGTTAACAGTTTAATGTGTTTAATGAGATTGAAAACTTATTCGGATTTTTTGGTAATGACTTAACAATATATAAAATGATTTATTCAGTAAACTTCTAAAATGAACTTTGTGTAGTAAGTCAAGGTTTTTGCAAACCTAATTAAAAAACACGTTCTTTTCATCTGTGAAAAAACTCTATTAAATAAAAATCTTCCCAATTTATACAGACATATTAATCCATATAGATAACTTTATCAGCACATGACTTAATAAAACCAACCAAACACTCTCTAATTAACTCGAATAATTTTCTTTTTATAAATAAATGAATAAGTAAATTCGTGGGCCAAGTAAATTTGAAGCATATGATTGATTAGGATGACTTTGGGTGTCTTAAGCTCTATCTTTACATTTGCATGTGCATTTTAATTAATTATATTTAATCAAGATTGCTGAAAGTTTAATTAATCCTTATCCCACGTTTAATTCTAATATTTCATCATGCCCAAAAAGGTAATTTTTAATTTTAAATAACAAGATTATAATATATATATATATATATTTTTTTTTTATGTTGGTTAGGATCAGAATTCATTTTATACATTATATCTTTTTATATATCACTTCTTGACATAAAAAAAACTCATAATTTTTGTAATGATATGTAAAATTTCACAAATATACTTTTTTCAAAAAGACTTAGGTGTCGTTTGTTTTTAAGATATCAAAATTTTGAAGTCTTATTTTAGTTATGATTAATAAGAGGTGGTGTGTAAACAGGTATGGACGATTCAGACTTAAAAGTCATTAAGAGGTTTTAAAAAAAAAAACAACCCCAATCACACGTGAATTTTAAATTAATTTAGAATGTTGGTTGTGAGTTTTAAATTAATTCAAATGCAAATTATGATTAAGATTCACATATGAATGTATATTATGATCTACAAATGAACTAATATACATCAAATTATCACCGTCCAATAATAGTTTTTGAGATTTTTTGTGATTGGTTACATTTCAAATGACCAATGAGGAAGGTTATAGCAAATCATGAGTTGCCAGAGTGGTTTCCCAAAAACTTGGTAACATCCTGGGGGGGGGGGGGGGGGGGGGGTTGGATAGTATCCCAGTCTACCTGGGTTCGAGTCTAGGGGGACGCTTTGGAGCATGAGGAGCATCCGCCCAACCTTGGTTGGGCCGACCTTAGGTGGTCCGGTCAAAGACTGGGCTATCGCCCCTTCCTAATAAGGTTGGGAATAGGCCCAATGCGTAAGCTGGGCTGCGGTCGCGGCGGATTATTGGGCTGCTCCAGGTGGAAGGTCCGATACCGCCGGGAAGGCGTGTGTTCGTGGTAGTCGATCGTGGGTTCGATGCCGCATTGCCTTCCAAAAAAAAAATGAGGAAGGTTATATTTCAAATGACCAATGAGAAACATCAATTTTCATGTTTACATATGAGATTTATTTCGTTTTGTAGATTGTAATATCGCTAATGATTTCAAAGTGGAAAATTGGATAAAATTTCGGTGATTATCATTATATAAAAAATGTTATTGAAAAAATATGAGATAAATTAAAATATTTGGTTTTTTCCATGGTTATTTTAATTAACAAAAAATTACTTTCAAACTTTAAACCAGTGGTTGAGATTGTTTCTATCATTTTTAAAATTTTGCGACTTCTTATTCAAACCATATTATATATAGAGACGAATGATCGTGTAAGAGCAAGATTTAGGGGTTGTGTTGGTCCCAAATAGCAGTAAGTAAATAAGAAAAGTATTGTAGAAGGGGGTTGAATACAATACACACAGTTTTTCACTTAATTTAATTCTTATTGATTTAAAATCAAGAATTACACATAGAAACTTTTGATTGTTGCGGAAGAGAACAGATGAGATCTGTTCAAACAATCTTACACATAGAGAATGAAGAACAATTGTAAAACACTTAGAAAACAATAAGATCTTCGTAGAGAGAAAGTTGCCAGGCACTTAGAGAACTTGAAGGTAGTAGATCTGGTTATCTTGCATGTTGAACCATCCTTCATATTTATAGTGCCTCATGCATTAAATGCATGGGACACCTGTTGAACAAAGGATGGACACAGGTCTTCTGCATGGTACATGATGTACCTTTTGTCTTGGAGTGACTTTGTCTTGAAGTGTTGACCTGCAGGGATGGTGTGGACCTTTACTTAAAAGAGTGTAAGAGACAAACTTACTTTTTCTGATCTTGGGATGAGGTTCACGTCAATGCAAGATATCACAAAGATACTTTGTCAGAAAAGTATAATATGTTTGAAAGAAATCTTCAGACATCTTCGGCTCCTGAAGATGTGAGAACATCTTCAGCTTCTAAGGAGAGATCATAGGTTGCCGAAGACTTGAGAGATCTTCGGCTCCTGAAGATGTGAGAACACCTTCATACTCCTGAAGATATGAGATTGACACCATCCTGGCCGATGGTGTTGATCACTTGGGCATGCTTGGCTTTAGGCTGAGGAGACTATATTCAATCCGCTTTGAGAGATGTACTCCTTCTTTGTTTTCTTCAGTTGATCTTCGACTTCACCGAACATTTGTATAGAGACCAAGCTGCTAAAAGAGCCTCAAACATATTCTAAGTAGGATGATATAAGATGGAAGATCAGGAGGTCATCTTCAAATCTTCAGATGACCCAACAGGTTGTTTGTTTTTTTAAAAAAACCTCTTAATGACTCTTACGTCTGAATCGTTCAGACATTTTTACACACCATCTCTTATTAATCATAACTAAAATAAGACTTCAGACTTTATACCTATTAAAAAACAAACAACACCTTAATGTGAGAATGGTAAGAAGGGATCTGGACCATTGATCACATTTAATCTCAAAGCCACCCATGAATTTTGATGATACGAAAAATGATTTGTTGTATCTCATCCTAATGTGCATCCAAGGGTGGAGATCATTTTTTAAGTTTTTCACCAAAACTTCTCTTCTTACCGGAACCCAACCATATATATATATATATATATATATATATATATATATATATATATATATATATATATATATAATAGAGAGAGAGAGAGAGATGAATAATAGTGTGAGAAGGTGAGTTAATGTGAGAATTACAAGAAGTAGATCTGAAACTTTGATCACTTATAATCTCAAACTCGCTCATTAATCGCGTCTCATAATATACTTCTCATACTTTTTATGTTAACTCAACCTTTTTACCGACCTTATCTATATATATATATAGAGAGAGAGAGAGAGAGGAGTTTATTTGAGAAATGGTAAATATATGAGAAATAGAGAAGTAATCTTAGTCATTCATCTGGTCAACATTTGCGGCTTTGACCGCAAAGCACCGGATAATTTCTTGTGTGGTTTATAGAAGGTAGAGGGGTAATTTCTTAAAATACACGGGATGAGTTCATATATGAATCTGTATGAATCACAAAAATTCATATATGAATATGTTAATTAGTTAAACTGATTCATATATGAATCATTGTGATTCACAAAGGTTCATATATATTCATATATGAATCACAAAGGTTCATATATGAATCTGTTAGTTGGTTCAACTGATTCATATATGAACCACAAAGGTTCATATATGAACACAGCCTGTGTGTTTTGTAAAATTTATGAAATTGTCTTTCTATTTTTTGGATAGCCGCAACTTTTGACCAGTCAAAGCCGCAATATTTGACTAGTCAAATCCGATCTTGACCATATGAATGGCTAGGATTACTTCTCTATTTCTCATATATTTACCATTTCTCAAATGAACCAAACACTAGGGTTGGGTTCCGGTGAGAAGTGGTTATCAACCGTTGGATGAGAAATGAACGTACATTAAGATGAGATACACCGAGATAAGATGTACTGAGATGCATCAGATCAACTCCCTTCTAAGCTGTAATTAATGGGAGGGATTGAGATTAAGGCTATGTTTGGCAAAAAAAAACTAACTTATCAGCTAGCTTTTTTTTCTTGATACATGTTTGGATAACGATAAGTTAGCTTATTGAAACGCTACTCAAAGTAACGTTTTGAAAAGCTAGTTTATCAGCTAGCAGCTAGCTTATAAGCTAGTTTGCCAAACAATACCTAAAAGAAATCAACGATTCAGATCCACTTCTCACGCTTCTCACCGTTAACTCAATTTCTTACACAATCCTTAGCATATATATATATTGGTGGTTGTGAGGTGGAGAAAAGGCAAGACTGTAGGGTAGGGAGTAGGGGATATATAGGTGGTTGGGGGTGGGTGAGTGATGGGAAACAACAACAGTAGCCAACCCTATTGCCGTCGCTAACTTTTCCATGTGCCTCCGACAACTTGTAATACTAATAGTTATATTATTATTAGTAGTAATAGTACCTACCACCACTACTCCAAACTAAACAACTTTCTCTTATTTACATATAATAATAATTCTGCTTTTCTTTATAAAAATTAGTTTTTAGTTGCTGAAAATTCAACACAACATATATTTGTGGTTGTGTTTTTCAACGAGTTATATCTTTATGGATGTATTTTTCCAATGAGTTAAGTCTGTATGGTTGTAGTTTTTTTTTTTAATGTATTTAACCCCTAAATAAATTAATAATGCGAGTCCTTATGGTTACATTAAGAACCCAACTCGTTGTAAAAACACAACCACAAGGACACGTCGTTGAATTTTCAAAAAGATATAAGGATCGTTAATTTTTTTTTTACTAAGTTTGGCTAAATACTTATTTAGGGTGTTTGGTTTGAGATTTTAAACAGTAATTAATGTAATTGAAAATAAAAGAAACTTTTTCATTTTATCTATACTATATTATAAAGCATATATAAAAACTCTTAAAAACAACGTTTTAAGCATAAGGGACTGCTAATTTATGCACAAAATCTTGAAAACTCATTAATTACACAATATAATGCATAATGTACAAGTGAGAAATACATACACTTTATAATTTTTGCAGGTTTCACTTTTTAGACATTTATAATTTTAAGGCTTCCTTTTCAGTTTCCCAATTAAAATTCAAATTTCAAATTGTAAAACTCATAGGGCTTTTCATTTTCTATTTAGAATAAAATTTCACGTCTTGATCGTCCGATGCATTGTACGGGCACACTGCTAGTATGATATAATGGGTTTATTATCTCAAAAGCCCAAACAACTCCTTAGTGTAACGATGAACTTAAGATAAACTTAAGTGCATTTTGATCTATTAATAAAAATGTAATCTAAATTAATTTATTTATTTAACCAAAAGAATAAATAGAAGGTTGTTTTCCTGATATATTTCATTTAGACAGATATAAAAGGTATTTTAAACGGTTTTGTGTCCCGACTCAAAATAGCAACTTCCGAATTTTACCGTTAAACCATAATATTGGCATATATTTCTAAATATGTCTAATCATACTTTAATGTTTAATTCGTTTATCATACAATCTATGTAGGTTTGATTAAAAAACCATTCATGAAAACGACGTCATACCACTTTTTCTATTTTCGTGTTTTGCATTTAGGCTATTTGGTTCATATTCATGTGGGTCGTCGTTGCATCAAGTGCTATCCAATGTGATATGACATGGATTGATCATAAAGTCTGGCAACACGCATTGTTGTTTTTCGACAGTGTGTTTTATTTATTCTTATCTAGTATCGTCTAATTAATTTTGACATCAATTCTTAAATTGATACAACATAAATACTATGCTTTTAAACACAATAAATAGCATTGATTGTGTAATTAAATAAAGTAATAGTAATAAAACATATAAATTTAATATAATATCGTTATTTTTAGAATAAACTACAAATTTGGTCCATGTGGTCTGTCAAAAATAACACTTTTCATCGATAGTTTTGAAACTACAAGATGTCCATCGTGATTACAAAAACGACTTGATTTGGTCCTCTCCCTCTAAAGACCGTTAAATGAAAGTATTTTCATCAATTTATCGATTTTTTTGTCTTTAACCCACTCAAATACCACAAAGACCAAAATCATAAAATCAATTTGTTACAATATGTATTTTAGATGTTTTCAATTTTACTTTTAACACAATTCGCATTTAGTTTTTAGCTATAGTTTTCATTTGTAGTTTGATCAATTATAAAGGAAATTATATTATAAATGAAATCATCAATTCCTATATTACGGAATCAATTTTCAAAATCATTATATCATGGGTATTGGCTATCTATTTAGCAGATAACCGGTTACCTTTAAATACAAATGTAACTCATCAATCCATTTTTTAATAAATGAAACAAAATAAAATATTTGTAAACAGAAATATATTTTTTACATCACTCATCAATGTTTATGGTTTTCCATTTGTTTATAACAAGTGTGGAACTCCGGTAGCAAAACTCCGGCAAGTCGCCGACGCCATGACCGTCGAGATGCACGCCGGATTTGCCTCCGACGGCGGCAGCAAGCTCAAGATGCTAATAAGCTATGTTGATAACCTCCCCACTGGGTATATATTCACACACACACACACAGACATATATATATATATATAGTTTATAGTAGCTTTATATCTATATGTTAATTATTCATGAAAAATATTCAGATTGGGTTTGAATTGGTAGAGGTGAAGTTGACTTTTTTCAATTTTGACTTGATTGAATTTAATGAATTTGAAGAATTTGAGCCTGTTCCAAAAACTTTCAAGATTTGGGTATTTGCAATTACTGTTAGATGTATTAGGTTTCTTGATTCTATAATCACTGAAATAATTCGATTATTATATATTATAACAATTATCAGAACTGTTTCTACAAAAAAATGAAAGAGGAGGAAACTTACAGAGGTTGAAAAGAGAAATCTGAGAAGCTTTTTTGCTCTTTCTTGATGGTTTGTTCTTGGTATTGGATGTTGTTAAGATTCTTCCAATCAATTTCTTTCTAGACTCCAGAAAAAAACAAAAAGAAACAATGAAATACTGGGTTTTTGTATTTGAGGATGTGAAGTAAAGAGGAACACTGTGTAAGCTTTTGAGGAAGACAGGTCCTGGTAACACGCGTAAGGTTTTGAGGAAGACAACAAAAAAACAAATAAAAATTAAGAAGACAGCAAAAAAAAAATTTTAATTAAAAATATAAGCACTGTTCATGAACAGTTTTGATAATTGTTATAATATATAATAGGGGTATTTAATGAACAAAAGGTATGGGCTGATATCATGCTATATAAGAGTACAAGTAGTTGGGCCAAATTTGGCCCAAATTACAAAAGGTTAAATTGGCTTGGTTCGGTTCAAGATCAGTAGGGACTGGTTATGGTTCGATGGTACGGGACTAGTTTTTTTTTTTTTTTTTATGGAATTTTAAGGTTGGCAAGCCCGTACCGGTTGAACCGGGACCTAGGGAAGAGGGCGGGCCAATTGCGACGGGTTTATGGCAATTTATGGTCCGGAGTGAACCGGCCGGTTTTATTAAAAAACCGGTTGAACCGGGACCCGGGGAAGAGAACGGGTCAATTGCGACCGGGTTTATGGCAATTTATGGCCCGGAGTGAACCGTCCGGTTTTATCAAAAAACCGATTGAACCGGTGGTTGAACCGGTTGATGTATTTGGATTGATAAAAAACTTATGTTTATGTCAGTTATGTGTGTTGTTTTAATGTATTTAGTTGACTCGATAGTTGAACCGGTTGAACCGTGACCCGGTCACTACACCGGGTCAATCAAAAAAACCGAGTTTTAAACGTGTTCACAAATAATATGTTTTCCCAAATTCCAAATAAATGGGTCATCGGGTCCCATAATATATATTTTTCATAAAATATTATAATATATATAAAAACATGTGAATCATCCAAGAATTAATGATTTTGAATATTATGAAAAGGAACTATTTAAATAAATAGACAAGTCACACCAATTTATATTAATATATTTTATGCTTGTGGACAAAAAATTGTTGGTTTTTCTCTATGCATAAAATTAATCAACAAATAATTAACAACTCATAAAATTAATCAACAAAAGATTTAAGACAACGATAAAGAAAATAGAAAAGGATATATAACAGAGGTTGAGGCTCGTGTTACACGATTCACTTAAACAGATTCACCGTCTGTTTTCAGGGTAAGTACTGCCGAAAATGATCACTTGCCTGAAAAGATCGCCGGAAATATGTGTATGTTTGATTCCGGAGTTACAAAGGAGCACAAGATTTTGGAGCTGCATTCGTGTCCGCAGGTCGCTCCATGCACAAGTTCGCCAATTTAAGCTTACGAAAATCTCAATCAGAACCCCCTTGCGCGCGGGTAGGTGTTTGAGTAAAACTAATCAAAGGAGCTTGTAAGTTTTTCCCACATTTATGGTTATAAACCAGAAAATGTTTAGTACTTCTTCCTATGTGGGACACATTCCCACACCCACTTGATTTCCACCAAATTCATTCAAAACACTCAACTTTGAGCATCGATATCTAATTAACACATATTCCGTTTTGGACACATAATATATCGTTTTGAATCTCTCATATAGGAGAACACAAATCCACGAAGAGTTAGATATATACAATACATATATATGTATTTAAATGTGTCCAAAGTTAATAAAAACCCATATTTTTACTAAAATTTTCCAACAAAAATAAGGCAATATTTACTAAAAATATTTTTTTATCTTATTATTTTCTTTAACCTATATAATTTGTCATGTTTTATGCATACACGTTGTTTTCGAACAAAATTTAGTTAAAAAACTAAACGTATGTACACATGAGGATTGAATGTTTGACAATTAACTATTAAGCATTCATTTGATTTGATTTAAAGTGTTTAGAATTGTATTCTATTCTAAATTTAAGTTTTGTTTAAAATAAAGTTCGAAATTGAAATTGCTGAATTTCAATTAAAATTTTATAAATATTAGATTTAAAATCTCATGATGCTAGTTGATATTTTACGGGGTTTCTATGATTCGTTTATTATAATATTTTAAAATATGTCAAAAATTACCTAGTTTCTTTTGTTGGTATCCTATTACAGTAATATGGAATCGAATCTGGTTCCGATTTTGAAATAATCAATTAATAAAAGATGATTTAATTATTTTTATAAATATTTATAATGTCTTTTAGAAAATTATTTATAAATAAATAAATAAATTCAACTTCATTCCCAATCAAACAAAACAAATTCCAAATCATTTAGTGAGATCTAAATCTCTTAAAAAATATTTTGTCAAATCAAAGACTCTTCAATAATGTTGGCGAGTAATTGTGTGGTTTTGAGTCAAAACTGTAAACAAAATAGCATATAGCAGGGGCGGAACATAGTGAGGGCCAAAGGGGGTCATGGCCCCTGCAAATTTAGGAACAAATATCATATATTAGTAAAGAAAAAATATGTATTTGATGTTCTGTTGAGATGGCTAACAATTTCTTAGCCACCTGTGAATGATCTTGGGTTCTAGTGCACGACTCCATGGTGCTAGTTCTTTTATTTTTACTACCAAATATTATTATTTTTTTTTCATTACTTATTTTCTTCCCATGTGCGGCACATATTTATTGCATATAATTTTTTTGAATTGTATAAAAAATTATAAATTTATATGAATTGTATAAAAATTTATAAATTTATTTGACTTCTATATAAATGACGTGAAATATCTAGATTTTAGTATTACATTTGTTAATCTTTGTTTCTATATGTAGATTTTATCAAATTTATTACTATATTATAGGACAAAAATATATAAACATTGATATATTTTTTGTTAATGTTCTTACGTTTAACGAAGTTTTTTATATTTCTAATAAAATTTATTAGTAGATCATAGTCAAAAAAACATATTAAAATCTCAATGAATTTATATTGCTATATTTTCAGTCTTCAAAATTTTGTAATATCATTTTTCGGCCCCCGAGGCTTTGATGTCTGTGTTCCGCCACTACATATAGATATTTTCATATAAACTATGGCTATGTTTGGCAAACTAGTTGATGAGCTAGCTGATAGCTGATAAACTAGCTTTTCAAAACGCTACTATGAGTAGCTTTTCAATAAGCTAGTTATGGTCATCCAAACATGTACAAAAAAAATAGCTTATCAAGTTTTTTTTTGCCAAACAATGCCTATGATGCAGTTTATCTAAAAAATGTTATTTAAAATAACGAATAATCAAAATTACGTTTTATTACTTAAATTTAACCCGAATATGAAAGTAAAAATTAAATTAATTATAAATACAAATATTATCAGTCAATACAAAAAATATAAAACTAGGAAAACACGGAAATATTTGCCAAAGGCTTGAGTTGGTACACGTCGGCCGTGTACACGTGGAATTAATGGTGGATGACAAATAACTAAAAATAAAAACATGATGACACACACACGGCTGAATATTGGGAATGAGATAACTATAATTATTATATACTAATTTTTATGTAAATCCTAACTTTTATTTGAAACGTGTTAACACATGATAATTAATATGTTAATATAAAAAACTCAGAAATATTGTGATCGTTGACAATAATTTATAATGATTTTAAAATTAAGTAAAAGAGCTTATAATAAATTAGACACATAATTATATTTATAAACTTAATAAATCATTTAAATTTATAAAGCAGTTTTTATGTGTTATTTTATATATACAACAAAATTTATGTAACTGCAATATTTATATAGTGTTGTTTCATATGTAAAATTGTAAATCTCCAACGAACCGTACTAGATCTTGTTCAGTTAATTTACACGTGGACTCAAGGTTTAAAAACAGGTATGATATATGAGGTATGCAGTTTCTTGTAAGACAACGTTTGTTCATCTTCCAAAGCAATGTGGATCTCTCAATCCACCCCCTTAGGGAGTCCACCATCATCGCTGACACGCTCGTCTAGTTCCCGACTAGGATATCATTTGTAACATAACCGGTCAACAATACCAGATATTAACCGCTTTAGCACATGTGGACTCACAATTTTAAAACACGTTTGATAGGTGAGGGGTCTAGTTGCAACAAACTGTTCCACATTGATAGAAAAATAGATTTGTGAACTACCAATAATTTTCACCATGGTTTTAAGTTGAATTTGAAGTTTTTTGGCCAACCTCTTGCTTTGGCTTTAGGGCATTACAAATGGTATTAGAGTCGACCCTCGTACCATTGGGATGGTAGGACAAACCTCATTGAGCATGATAAAGTCCCTAATAGGGGTTGTTTGTAACATATTAGATGAATCCCACACTGTCGTTCACAAGGAGGAAGATATTGGTCAGGCCTGACGAATACGTCATAAGTTTAAGTGGGGGAGTTTGTAACAACTTGTGTGACATGGATTAAAAAAAAAGTAGAATTTGGGTTTTTTATAAGCTCAAAGTTGTCGGCTACCAATAACTTCCATAATGGTCTTAAGTTAAATATGAAATTATTGGGTCCAACCTCTTGCTTTAGACTTGAGTTGTTTCACTAGTCTTCTATAAAGTAAACATTTGTTCCCCTCCCCAATCCATGTCGGTTCTCATAAAAACGTTCAAAACTGTTTTGTAGGTGGGAAAAAAACAATCTCAAATGTTTCACATATGAAACAAAATGGTATAAACACTGTATTTTCATACGTATTATTACATATACAAAACACACAAGAAAGTTGATTTATAAGTTTATATGAATTATTATAAGTAATAACATTTACCAGTACTGTTCATGAACAGTGCTGGTAAACAGTAACTTACAAATTTGGTCTTTGAGGTTTTACTAAATTACAGATTTGGTCCTTGAGGTTTTATCTCTCTGTTAGATTTAGTCCTATGTTTGTAGAGTTACAGATTTGGTCCCTATAGTTTTATTTTCCTCTTGGATTTAGTCCCCATAATTTGTTGATTCCAAAATAGACTTTCGATTTTGCATTTGCGTAACGTTTTGGTCCTCGAAACTAAAAGTTGTTAGCTCCTGACCGTTAAGTAAATGACATTTCGATCATTTATAACTTTTTCATTTTCTAATTTAAATAAATAAAAGTTATATTATAAAAATTATTTTTATTATATAAGCATAAAATAAAGATCCCTTAACATGCATCGCATCTCAATGACTGTGTCTTCTCCAACCCAAAACCTTCCGCCTTCCCCATCAATCCAAGCACATAGTTGTAGGTGATTCACGCACCGATTTTTTATTTATTAATAAAGTAATTTATCATAATTTATTTTATGTTTAATAATGATGTAAAATTTGTTTAATTCATATTTTTATTATAATTTAATTTAGGTTTAATAACAATGTAACTTTTTTTAGGTTTAATGATGTAATGTACCATTTGCTAAATTATAGTCATGCTGCTAACAGACACAAAATGTTTTGTTCTCATAATTATGCTCAAATTTATGGTCTTAATATTTCTTTCCATCCGCAGCAACGTGCGGACATTAATCCCACCTCGTTTGATTTATAAAACAAATAGTATCCTATAACTTAATCATTATTTAACATTTTTATACGTTACTTAAATATATAATGTTTGACATTTTTGGAACCGAAAAACCAATTAAAAAATAGCTTTACTAATAAATTAGTTGGTCGGTTTTTCAATTAATAAAGTAGTGATTAATTTCTTAATTTATTATATATCATATTTTAGAATTTTTTATTTACCGTCCGCTTTTAAAACCATAAATTTAGAAATTGATTTTTTTAGGGTGGGGATATTTACACCCCTACCTATTTGTTAAAGACACCATTCCTAACTATTATTAATTATAATTCAATGATTGCATCATCATACTTAAATTTATTTATGTTTTAACTATTTTTTATATTTTATTATTATTATCAATCTTTCATTTAATCAAGCTTTTTATTTTTATTATTGTGAAACTATAATTAATATTATATTAAATATTTTTTTAATTTATATTTAGTTTTATTGTTTATTTATTTTTTCAGTTTTATTTCTTTGTATTAATATTTAAGATAAAAGAATAATAGTATGTTTTAAAAAAAATACAAATATAAAAAATACTAAAAGTAAATTATTTTATATTATTATTGTCATTATTATATAACAATACCTTTTTTTATATTTTTTATTACAAGTATATTTTTTTTTTATAAATAAAAGATGATACAACATAAACTAGTTTATATTCGAAATTTTGATTAAAAAAATAATGAATTATTATCTTATTTTTTAAAAGTTCATAAAACAATGATGGATTATTTCTGAATATTCAAAAACTTAAAATAATAATTGATTAGTTAATCTTGAATTTTTAAAGTTGAAAAAGATAATGAGTTTTTTTATTGATTTCTAAAGTTGCAAAAAAATCGATGATATATTATATGAGAATATAGATAAAATCAAAGTTTTTTATTACTATTTAAAAATTTTAAATTTTTATTCAATATATGGAATTTGTAAAGCTGCAAATAAATGATATATTAATTTTTTATAAATAACAAGACATTGTTTTTTTAGTTTATTTATTTAAAAAAAATATATATATATATATATATAATATAAATAAAATAATAATTACTTGCACTAATTAATATTGTACCTATTAATAAAAAAATAAAAATAAAAACAAAAAATGAGAGAGTGAGAAAAAGAGGGAATGAAATAATGACTTCCCTAATTTCTAGACGATTTAATGATGGTTTTTAAAAACTTTTAACTTTTCAATTGCAACAAATAACAACCCCTTTTTTTACCACTTGCCGCCGAGCGTGGGTGTGTAAACTGTAAAGTCAAATATTGTTTCTTCGGAAAGCGGTGATCAAAGTCGTTGACACGTGTACATACAGCTGGCATTTGTTTATTGGGTCACCATTCCATTTGCGACCATTTATATATAAATAACCTGCCGACGTGGAGTCTATTCCCACTTTCAACTTCTAATCATTGAGAAATTTCCTCCCAACAAAACCACTCTAAACCACCTGTTCTTCACTTCTTCACTTTGATTTCGAATGAAAATCTGAGAATTCCTTCTAAATGATCCAAAATGTCTACCAGATGTTTATAGATTGAAGACGAAGAGTTGAATCAGAGTGTTGATTGGTCAAAAAATCGACGATTTGTGTATATAATCGAGTTTTTTTCGGTCCATTGCTTCTACTGGTAATTTAGTTTGATTTGATTGAGGTTTTGATTTTGAATTTTGATTTTATTGACTTACTGATTATGTTTGTGATTTGTTCGTTGTGTAGATTTGATGTCTGTTACGATTATGAGCGATGCGATGATGATGCCTGCGACGGAATCTCAGACGATCGTGACGGTTCAGACGACGGAAGTGGAGTTTGCGAAGTGCGAGTGTTGTGGATTGACGGAGGAGTGCACGCCGGCGTACATAGAGCGGATTCGAGAGAGGTATTATGGAAAATGGATCTGCGGATTGTGTGGAGAGGCGGTGAAAGACGAAATTGTACGGAGCGAAAGGATGATCAGTACTGAAGAAGCTATGGCGCGTCATATGAACTTTTGCAGGAAGTGTTCGTCTTCGTCGTCAGATCCGCCACCGAATCCGGCTGTTCATTTAATCGCCGCCATGAGGCAGATTCTCCGACGGAGTTTGGATTCGCCGACGAGATCAATGCCGAATAGTCCTTTAAAGAGCAGCGATGACGTCAAATTCCGACGATCGGAGAGTTGTTTCACGAATCTTACGCTTGACGAATCCTCGTCGTGAACGGAATTGCAAGGAATTGAGAAATGGTGAAAAAGGTAAATTAAAATGATAAAAAAAAAATGCAAACGAATATATAAATTTGATTTATGTTGCTGCAACAAGTGATTAAAATATAGATGATTAATTTAGTTGAAAATTACGGATTATTTTCACATAAGTTTTGGAATGTGTTGATGCACTTGTATAACAAATAAATGTGTTTCACCCTTCCCACGTCATTTGCTTTTTGTGTTTGAAAAAAGAAACTTTGCAATTATTGTATTTAAGAGTATTTTATATTGATTATTTAAAATAAAATTTTAATGAATAAAAAAATTGAAGCCAATAATAACTAAATTTGATTTATTGAAAATCCAAATCCATAAATAAAATATAGAACCATAAATACGCTAATTTGAATCCTCATGCAATTTTTTTTAATCTGAAAATAGAGTTTATGGAAAATGCATAAGACATTTATGTAAACTCTGTCTATAACTGGAATTCAATTGGAAAAATGGCTAGAAATTGAATTCGGCCAGGGAAATTGGTTTTTTTAGTCAATTTCCCTATCAAAAACGACCTTACATGCTCATTAAAACTTATATCATGAAATGACGGGTAAGGACCGGGGACACCCACGTCTCCAAAACAAAGACCATGAAAGAGGAGAAAGAGGACAAAATATGGGATGTTGTTTTCGTTAGTGTGAATTAAATTATTGGCCCCTCTTATATGACTGTTTTTTGGTTTTAATACCTAAAATTTATAAGGTACTTTAATTGTCAGCTTTTTAATCTTCTTGCACAAACTAGTCCTCCACTTAACATCGTTAGAAGATGTTTGTTAAATGCATCATGTGTCCCTCATCTAAGGGTTAATTTGGTCTTTTGCCCATCTTATTTTCCATCGATTTCTTCCTCAATTCAATGACCCTAATTTATGTAAACCCATATTTAAACAAAAGTCATATCACGCTCAAACAAATTTAGACTCATCTTTCGTTCTTTCAATATACAAATTCAAATTCAGATATAAACACAAATTCAAACACAAAAACATCCAAACTTTAATTAAATATCCATAAAACATAACCTAAAATCAAAACCAATAACCTTAACCTAAAATCAAGATATTAAACCCTAAACATCTCCATCTTCATGGATATACACTGCATTATATATATTAATATTAATGAATTAATTTTATGTATAATAAATGAGGTACTATTTTTATTTTAAAGAGCTATAAAATAGGGGTAAAAAGATGCATTTACTCTTCATGTGAGGGACATATGATATACTTAACGATTACTTAACTAATGACGTTAAGATGATTGACTATTGACTAATGACGTTAAGATGATTGACTAGTTTGGGCTACAAAGCCCGAAAAAATGATTTAATATGAATCATTAATGTAAAAGTGAATTACACTGGTGGTCCATGTGGTTTGCCCAAATTTTGGATTTGGTCCCTAAAGTAAAGTAACTACAGTGGTGATCCCTAACTTTTTAATTAGCTTTCACTCATGGTCCCTCTTGTCTAACGACGTTAATTTTATCCAACAAATACAAGGGCAAACCAGTCTTTTAATAAATGAATAATCAATTTCTTATTTTAAAACAAGCATGACTTCATCTTCAAGGTGTTTCACAAAAGAACACCCACAAACTCATAATCAAGAAATCTTGATGGGTCTATTTTCATAAACTTGAAAGATCATCACAATCAAGAACAGATATTTGACTTCTATGGTCAAACCGATTACTCTGCAGATCAATAGTTGTTATATATCAAGAACACACGAAACAGTCTTCAAACTTTCTTTTTAAGAATCTTCCAGTAACAAGGTATAATCATGTTAACAATTCTATTAATTTTCCCAAATCAGTGAACAAATTAAGACTATAATCACATGATGTTCATATACCTGCTTGAAAGAGAGAATATATGAGCTGAATCACACCCTTTCACCTTTATCACAATTAATCGATTTTGATACAGGTTTAGGAGCTACTGCAGCTTTGACAGCGGCCTGGCAGCTGCTGTCCGTCTTCGGTTCTGCGTTGGGACAGGTATAGGAGCTACTTCGTTGCTGTTTTGGATGACTTTTGTTGTTTGGTTTCTTCTATTTTGGTAATAAAATGTTTGTTCTTCAAAAAAAAAATCGATTTTAATACATTTTGAATGAAAATTCCACCAAAAATCTGGATATCCCTAACTTGTTCATCATCCATACCGATCAATCTCGACTCTGTTGACTTCCCTTTATAGTACTTCATCCTTAAATCCTCCGCCACATCGTATCCCAACCCAACCGCCGCGATCGCCGCTGCCTTCAGCTGCAACCCCACCTCCTTACTATTACTTCCCATCAAAAGTACTTCAAAAAAACCCTCCAAATCCCGTTGAATCCCTACAACTTTGCCCTCAACTTTCTTCGTCTTTCACCTGCTATGGTTTGAATCAAGAAACAGTCAACTCTCTTTCTTGATGTTTATTGGATTCTGGATTAAAACAATTTTTCCTTCGTTGTTTCCTCTTCCATGGCAGTAGCCAGCAACATCGATTGGGAAAACGACAGGGAATTGAGAGGGACGATCGGTTATAAGAGGGACGATCGATGAGAGTCCACATCTTGAAGATGAAGTAGGGACGAATGCATAAATTTTTTCATACGGTGGCACCATATAACACAACAAAATATAATTACAAAAAACACGATTTTTATCGACGTATCTTCATTTTTTTACATACATTCAATATTGTCCGATATGTTTTTAGCCTAATTCCACAATTTTTTGGGGATTTTTAAAGTTGTTTGCTTGATTTCGAGAAATTTTTAATTTTTTTTATCGATTTCGAGATATTTTTTCGGTTCTTTTTGGCTGATTTCGATTGTTTATTTGGGTTTCTTGGTTGATTATAAGGTACGGTTGCACCTTCTTGAAATTTCCAAAATTATACGGTAGCACATTTCAAAACGATACAGTTGTACCTTTCACGTACCTAAAAATTTTTATCCTTCGTCGGAGAAATAATACGGTGGCACGTGCCACCGTATTCAATACACTAAATCCGTCCATGAGATGAAGTCACGTTCGTACCCTGCCTTGTTTTAAAATAAGGAATTGAATATTTATTTATTAAAAGACTGGTTTGCCCTTGTATTTAAACAATGTGATGGATAAAATTAACGTTGTTAGACAAGAGGGACCATGAATGAAATCTAATTAAAAAGTTAGGGACCATCACTATAGTTAGTTTACTTTAGAGACCAAATCCAAAATTTGGGCAAACCAAAGGGACCACCAGTGTAATTCACTCTTAATGTAATTTATGAATTTTAGAGGGTAAAACCAAAAAAAGACTATAATAAAAAAGAGCAAGACTTGCAAACATTCACATCTTCAAACAAAATAGTTAAAATTACGATATTTAATATATTAAAAATACAAAAACTAATAAGTAATTAAATAAATATGTACCATGTTACTACCTCGGTAAGCGATTTTCAATACAATGTGTCAACCAAATTTGCATTTTTAATACGGTACTACCACCAACTGTAATTGGTACCATTGGTACACATTTTGGATGGTTTAATCTGGTACAAAATTGTCACCCTTAGGTAGGCTTGGGAATGAGGTGGGGACCTCAATACCAATCCCCGTCCCTACCGGGGAGTATGATCGCATCCACATCCCCAGCCTAAATGAGGAATGGGGATCCCAGCGAGGAATCGGGAATTTCTTTTTCCCATTTATATGAGACATTTTAAATCTCACATGTTTCCAAAATATTGTTTTTATGGAGTATCAAATATTCAATTGTGAACAAAGTACAACATCATATGTAATTGTTTGATTAAATGTTTTCATATCTCCATTTTTTTTATCTAAAAAGGTAAGACAAATAAGAAAAAAAACGTATATAATAAGAAATGTCAAAATACTTTTTCTCATTCTTAAACATACTAAGGGGCTGTTTGTTTTTAAAAAATAAGGACTTAATTGGCACTTATCACTTTTTCGGTCAGACATACTCCAATTAAGACTGTTTATTTTTTTCATTAATTTAGATCCACTTATCACTTATTTTAGTCTGACCGAAAAAGTGATAACCTAATCACTTTTTTTCACTTATTTCTCCAATCGACCGCCTCACTGCGTCCTCTCCAAATCGGCCCAACACTCTCCTCCCTCTCCAAATCGATCGACCACTCTCCTCCTCTCCAAATCGATCGACCACTCTCCTCCTCTCCAAATCGAGCTTGAGTGACAGGACTCCAGACGATCTTCTCTCTATCTTGCAAGTCTTTCGATCTTCTTCTCCTCTCTGCAAGTCCATCAATCTCCTCAAATCTGTATGTCGATTTCATCATTGTTGGTTAGATTTCATTCTATTTCTGGTTCGATTTCATCGGTTTTAGTTCGATAATATCACTGTGGGTTCCTTCATGTCGATTTCATCATTGTGTTGGGTCATCACCATTTTCTGTCACCAGGGGCGATTTCATCACTTTTTTTGTCGATTTCATCACTGTGTTGGGTCATCGCCATTTTCATCACTGTGTTGGAGAGTTTGGGGAAGGGAGGGAGATGTAGCCTGCTATACGACTAGTTGTGCAGGGTTGATTCTTGAAATCATGTGTGCCATCATCATCACCATGTTTTGTTTTTCTTCCCCTTGCTTGTTGGTCTAAAAAGTTGAAGAAGCATATTGTTTTTGTAAATCAATAGCATTTTAATGTTTTTGGTGCAGATTCTTGTTTGGACCTATTGACAAATGATCAATGCCTTCTTTTCAATTTGTTGGATCAATTGATGTATTTTGATAGGACTTGGATGTTTGTGGTCATCTAATATTTGTGTTTTTGATTTTCTTGAATTCCACTTAATTTGTATGTGTTCATTCACGTGAATAAAGTGAGACAAATGAAACCATCAAATGGTAGTATAATTTAATTAAAAATAATTGATTCAGATTTCAAACGTTTATCAGTTTACAAAAACAAACAGTCTTATTGTTTCAGATTTCAGACTTCAGCACCACCTCTTAAAAATCAGAAGTGAAATCAGACTTCAGCGCCTCTTAAAAAACAAACGTCACCTAAATCTAATTCTTTATAAATAATATTTTTAATAATAAATAAATAATATAGTTAATATACGGGGATTGAACCAGTCGAGGATCATGTTATGCAGCCTCGTCCCCATTCCCAATTTTTAACTTTTGGGGATCCCCGTCCCATCCTGGGTTTTACAGGGCAAATCCAGCCCTATCGGGGCCGAATACACAGGGTTCCCAATGGGACGAAGATTGTTTACGTATCTATATTAGTATCAGATGCAATAGATTATAGATTACTTATCAGGGTTGGGTTCCAGTGAGAAGTTGAGTTAACTATAAGAAGTGGTTATTAACCGTTGGATTAGAAATGAATGTATATTAGAATGAGATACACTAGGGGTGAGCATGGTACCGGACCGGTACCGACCGGTACCGGTACCGATTTTCCCGAATCCCGAATGTGGTCTAAAGGCGGTACCGAATACCGAACCGAGTAATCATATACGGTACCGGTACCGGGTATTCGGTATTCGTCCCGAATTTCCCGAACATTTCAATTCCATATAAAAAAAACATTTATAAATACAAAAATCCATATAAAAAAAAGCATTCATAAATACGAAAATCCATCCGTTCCAAAACAACTATCAACTATTAAATACTAATCATCCGTCGTCATCCATGGAGGAGTTGACCCAATTATCCATTCACCTTTGAATCAATATATAAATAAACAAAGAAATCAATATATAAATAAATATAAAATACAAACCTTTGATTTCAACTTGGAGTCCAAGTCTATGTTTTTATGGGAAAGGAATCAATATTATGATTTAGAAGAAGTCAAGAAGCTAAAAAGGAAAGTAATTAAAATGACCTTTGGTCTTACCGGGACGGTTCGGTATTAGTACCGAGTCCCGAATCCTGAATTAGCGACATTACAAGTACCGAGTACCGAACCGAAAAATATAATCGGTACCGGTTTCGGTACGGTTCGGTATTTTCGATGCCGACGCTCACCCCTAAGATACACCGAGATAAGATGTACCAAATCAATTCCTTCTAAGCTACAATTCATAGGAGAACTTGAACATTAAGAGCATCTCCAACAACATTGTTAAAATAGAAAATTTTGGCTTTTTGTTTGCTATCCCTCTCCAATAATTTTGCTATATGGTTTGCTAAAATAGAGAAAGATCAAAAAATCTCTAAATATAAAGAATTCTCTATAATCTCTTAACTGGATAGAGAAGATATTATTTTATTAACATTTTATTTTAAGTTTTTTTTTAAAAAGTGTATTGAGATAATAAATTATAGAATATTATAATAATATAAATAATTAGTGATTCTTTAAAATAGAAAAACTGTTGGAGTTAGAAGAAAATGTTTTTAGAGATTTTGTTGTCGGAGATGCTCTAAGGGGGTGTTTGGGATTGCTTATTTGAAGGGCTTTTTAGCTTATTGCGATTTGGCACCGCAGATAAGCTATTTTGAGTGTTTGGATAGAACAAAAAGAAAACAGCTTATAGCGGTGCCAAACCGCTGAAAAGCTATTTTTGATAAGTCATTTTGTTGTAACTTATGACTTATTTCAAAAGTGCTTATGACTTTTTTGGTTCTTTTATATGTATAAGCAATCTCAAACACCTTTAAATAACAACTTATTAGCTTATTACGTTTTGATACCAAAATAAGCTAATCCAAACACTTTTTAAAAAACTCCGATTTAACACCACATAGGTTGTTAAGCACTTTTTCAAATAAATAAGCATTCCCAAACACCCCCTAAGACAGAACTGGTTTCATTTGTCAAATAAACAACAAAACTCACCGGTCCTCCTGATTCTTCAACGACACAAATCTTCATCCCATCGATCATATTCTACTATTGCTAATTCATCACCGATAATCATTCTTCCATTCCGCCGATCCCAATTTTCAGTCACAGGAGAAAAAAACGCCGTAAGAATCGATATCTTCTTCGACCTGTAAACCCTAAATACCACTTCAAATTCTCTGGTAAAACCGCATCTCGTTCATTTGCTTTGTTATCCAATCAATCAATCGATTATAATTCAGTTTCCTTCATCATTTCGTTCGAATCTTCTGTATCCCAGTTTTAATTACTTGATTTTCCGACATAAAATCGAAACCCTAGGTTCGAGATTTACTTGTGCTAGGGTTTCGAATTTCGATCATCCACTCTGTTTATAGTCCTTGAAGGTGTAAATATAAGAGTATAAGACCAGGATGAAGCAATTTTTCGATCTTACACGTCTACGATTCCGTGAAATTCTGAATGCGACATTTGCCCTAGTTTTAATTGCCCTATTTTACAATCAATTTGATCCATTGAAGAAAGTTCCACTTCACAATGGTCAAACAAGCTCAAGAGGTAGGTCTATGATTGAATCGATTGTAAATTCATCGGCTTCAATTGATAGTTTAACGAAGATTAGCTTCGAAACCTGTGGTGGATTGGCGGACCATAAAGGTTATTCTAGTAGCTGTGAGTTCTTAAAAGCAAATCCACATTGTTCATCTGATGGACTTTTTGATTACCTGAAGTTCTATTACTGTGATTGCAATGAGGGTGCATTGGGTGCTATAGTTTTGGTTATTTGGCTTGTAGCATTGTTCTATCTTTTGGGTAATACGGCTGCGGATTACTTTTGTTTTTCGTTGCAAAAGCTTTCGGGTTTATTGAAATTATCTCCAACTGTTGCTGGGGTTACTCTCCTTCCTCTTGGCAATGGAGCTCCTGATGTTTTTGCAAGTATTGCTGCGTTTGTAGGAAACGATACGGGTGAGGTTGGTCTTAATAGCGTTTTGGGTGGTGCAGTCTTTGTTACGTGTGTTGTCGTTGGAATCGTATCACTTTGTGTAGCCGATCAGGGAGTTCAAATCGATAAAAAATGCTTTCTTAGAGACATTGGTTTCTTTCTTGCCACATTAATGTTTCTTTTGTTGATTCTTATTGTTGGTAAGTTGAGTTTTGGGGCTGCAGTGGCGTTTGTGTCGATATATGTGTTTTATGCGGTTTTCATTGCTACTAATGAAATCCTTAAGAAACATGTCCAGAGATTAAAGTTGGATTCTGTAACTCCATTGCTTCCACTTAGAGTGAGTATATTTTCTCAAGAAGATGATTCCGTCCAAAGCTCTTTGCTTGATGTTGAAACTGAAGCCAATGGTCCTCAATCGCGAAATTCCTTACCCGAATGGATGTGGGCTTCGAATGTTGCAATCTATTCAAATCAAGCAATGAAGTTTCAAGAACACGAAAGACATTTATGGGGATGGCATGATGAGGCTATCGAGATTGATCAGCCATGGTTCTCTTTTTCTAACCTATGCTCGTGTCTGGTATTCCCTTTAACCGTTCCAAGAATGTTGACCATCCCGCTAGTCGAAGAGGAAACATGGTCAAAACCGTATGCTGTAGCAAGTGCCTCATTGGCTCCACTTCTTCTTGCGTTCATATGGAACACCCAAGATGATTTGGGTTCGGAAATCAGGACCATTGTGTACGTTCTTGGTGGTTTAATCGGTTCGACCCTTGGCATTCTTGCGTATCTTTACACGAGATCAGATCACCCACCTCGTAGATTCTTATTTCCGTGGGTTTTAGGGGGTTTTCTTATGAGTATTGTTTGGTTCTACATGATTGCAAATGAGCTTGTGGCCTTATTGGTGGGATTTGGTGTGTTTCTAAAAGTGAATCCCTCAATTCTTGCACTAACAGTTTTGGCTTGGGGGAACTCCATGGGTGATTTGGTGTCAAATGTTGCGTTGGCTCTTGATGGTGGGGATGGCATCCAGATTGCCGTATCCGGATGCTACGCGGGTCCCATGTTCAATACGCTCGTGGGTTTGGGAGTTTCTTTATTAGTTGGAGCGTGGTCAGAAAAACCCGCGTCTTACAATGTTCCACGAGATACCAGTCTTTATTACACCATGGGGTTTCTGATCGTAGGGCTCGTGTGGGCCCTTGTTGTTCTTTTGAGAAACGATATGCAGCCAAATAGAACGATGGGTTTAGGGCTCGTTGCCCTTTATTTGGTTTTCCTTTCTGTAAGGTTAAGTGGTGCAATGGGTATCATATCGCTGGCTGGTTTACGCGAATTGTGAAGATTGTAGTTCAGGTGGATGTTTTATTAGTTGAGTTTGAGCACGAATCATTAACGAGCACACGGGTTCGAGTTTCTGGTGATTGCACATTTGTGAATGTAGATTGTAGTTTAGAGGGTATAATGACAATGAAAATGATGAACTAGAAGGCCCTGAGCCTCTTCTTGGAACATAATTTGGGTGATTATGTTTGTTATTTGTTCTCAAGTTTCTTGCTTTTCATATCTTCTTTGCTTTGTTGGGTTGTTGTCATCTATTTGTATCACCATTTACTTTACTTTGCAACTATTTGTTGTCCATCTGCAAATTAGATTATCATGTAGAGTTTAAGCATAATGTACAAGTTTTAAGAGCATCAACCCTTGAAACAATTTCTCGGACTCACGTTCCTCCAAAAACTGCAAACCTCCACTTCCCCCACCCCGTCATCTCCTTCCTTTCTGGCTTCCCAACCACGATCAGAATCCCCACTTCCCCTAAATTACTCTGCCTCTCTAGATCACACTAGCAAGCAATCGACTAGAGGAGAACTCTCAACAAATGTCCGTGACAATCAATTTCAGGATGAAATCGGTCCTCTGGATACTCTCTTTCTCCAGCGATAAACTATTCAAGATCACAGGTTAGTTCATCTACCAAAAAACCATCCCTGAAATGTCTCTCCGTATACGCCCTAAAATCCCTTCTCTACCATCAAATTTGCAGGTTGTGTGTTTGGAGAAAAACAACAAACCAGATGAAAAGGGCAGATAATGTTAAGGTAGTAGCTACGCACAGATGTTTGCAAATCAGTTTTGCCTCTCCGATTTGGGTTTGTATTTGATTATAGTTTTTCTTTATTACACACTTTTGTTTCTATTATTTTTGGGAAAATGTTGTTTTTTATTCGATATTGAAATTGGTATTCCATGTTTTCTTTTTGGTGTTTATGATAATCGATTTCTTGATTCCACAAGTTTCTCTATCTAATTTCTTAGTTTATGTCTTCGGTAATTGATTATTTATAGGGTTTTGATGTTCTTGATCTGAGTTTTTTTTTTTTAAATTTTCGCGGTTTACACAACTTATTTCTAAAAAGAACCATGTCTTGATCTGAATGAGGTTGAGGTTCAAACTGATTCAATCACAACTATGGGTTATTACACATGGGAAAGCTCGAAGGCTTTTACAAGGAGCCATAAAGCTTAGCCTGTGTGCAGAAGTAAACAAGCTTGCAGAAGATAACTGGAATCAAATTCACAACTAATGACTACACTCCCTTGCAAGGTCATCTTCTCAAGTATCCAATCAAAGTTGACTCAGATGGTAAAATCCTTGGTTATCCATCAACCCTCCTTAATTATGCTTGAACGACATAGGTTTCAATTTACATATTTTTAACCACAAGGGCTGTGGCGTGGTGGTAAAGGCTTGGGGAGTTCATAGCGCTCAACCCGGGTTTGAGCCCCACTAGCAGCACTTGTGGCCACTGAGGATAATCTCAGGGCTGCACGCTTTAGCAGCTGGGCCAAATGCCCTAATTGCCAGGGATTAGTGGCCCAGGATACCCTTTCCAAATTTTTTTTTACATATTTTGTGATATTTTGGCTTTTGTTACTTTTAGGCTTCCAATTTAATTGACAGTTTGTTTTCTGATTTAGCAACCACTTGATGAGCTTTAGAAAATAAGCCAATGGGATGACCGGTGATGGAGTTTTCCGTGGTAAGTCACTACTATCTTGTTTGTATTTTCTTTTTGTTCCTTACCAATATTCTTTTACTAATAACATAGACTGCATAAAGATTGGAAATATGATACTTTAAGGCCTCTTGCCAAACTCAAATGCGGAACCACTTTGTCAACACATCTTCAGTTGTCCAACGCTTGTCATTTTACAATTCCCGTGCTATTATTCTATAAACTTGCATCCACTTTACTGTCTTCAATTAACAAGTATATTCTTTAACAACCTGCAGCGGCAAGATTTGAGTTTCTTTTACTTATTTATTACTTCTCTCTTTCTCTCTCTCTCTTTAATAAATACTAAAGCAATTGCAAACATGTGGAATGTAATGCTTCTAGAGTGAATAACACAGACACATGCTTCAAACTAACAGTCAAATATGATTTACATTCTTTCTTATCCAAAAAATTCATATTTGAGTGTTAGTTTGAAGCATGTCATTTTCTGGTTATATTTGTTCTTATACCTTGTAGTTTACTTTAATACCTTTTATTTACATGAATGGTGAATGTTTTCTCTTTCATGAGAGAGAGCTTGACTTTGCATTGCCACCATTGGGATAGAGTTATATTTCTTCTCATCATCAGGCACCACTGATTTTTGCTATGTGAAATTAGACAGGTACCTGTCACGTTCATGCTTGGAGCCTGGTCAAAGGATCATGGTGTTCTGGGAGTTTTGACGATACAGATAGCCTCTATTTATAAGAGCAAATGGTGAAGAGATAACCAGAATTACAATGCAGCATTTAAAAGTGCCTTTGTCGATTATCAGTTTTGTTATTATGATAATAAGGATATGGCAAAGTCTTGCTTGTAAGTACTGTAGCTTTGACTCATTCCCAACATTGCAACCAACTATGTTCATTCACTTGCATCTTTCGTTAATTAATTTATTAGCGTTATTATTATTTTGACTTGCTTGAAGTGAACAATTTTACAGGTGTACCTTTAGCATACTTGCATCTGATGGTTCAGTTCATGATATTGAGATTTGTCAGGACCCAAGTGCCTCCATTCCCACCATGAGCAGCTCAAATGTTGTGGGCATACTGATGTCAAATGGTCTGCTATGGGGCATCCAACCTATATATGTGGACATAAGAAACATTACTTGTATTCTTTAGTTTTTGCTTATGATGGTTTGGTTGGGAGATTTTTCTCGATATTCCTTGTTTGTGCGTGATGGTTCATATTTATGAAATCTCTATGGAGTTACCGATGGCTCTTCCTTAATGAACATATACATTTATTTAGGTCACATTTACTTAACTAGGTGGATTATGGCTTTTATCGTTGATGGGGAATCCGCATCATACAAACTTCATGTTCAATGCTTGTTGATTTATAGAAGATGGTTTGTTCCATGGGGTTTACCAAATAGACCCTTTTGTATGTTCATCTTTATCTTTTCTCTAATCTGGAGAGAAAAGAAAAGAAAAGAAATGGATGGAAAAGAAAGGAAAGGAAAATAATTTTTTCATTTGTGTTTTCGAAACAGAAGGAAAAGGAAGGAAAGAAAAGAACATAGTGTTCATGTTCTTGAACAGGAGAGAAAGGAAATATGTCAATTTTACAAATATATCCTTATAAAAATATATTTTTTATAATGAAAGATTGGGTAATTTTGTAATTTTAATAATTTCAGTAATTTTTTTAAATGGTTAAAATTTCTTTCCTTCCCTTCCCTTCCCTTTCCTCCCACATTTGGGAAGAAAGGTTAACGTAATGGACTCTGTGTATTTGTGTTTCTTGCCCGGATTATTTTTGTGTTATTGTTGTCTCATAAGACCATCAGGTATGTTTCCTAACTGACATTTGTAACCAATACTGGGCACAAAATGCTTTTTCTATAATGTGAACAAGGGGTGTAAATGATGCGAGTCGAGCTCGAGTATCAGTAAACTCGACTTGAACTCGAAAAAAATTCTCAAGCTCGAACTTGACTCGAAAGTTCGCGAGTATTGAAAATCCAAGCTCGAACTCGACTCGATAACCAATTTCCAAGCTCGAACTCGTTTCAAGCTCGCTCAAGCTCGAACTCGTTTCAAGCTCAAACTCAAACTAGTGTTCGTATTCAATCATTTAAAAATTCAATGTGTTCTTATTTGTTTATGTTTGTTTGATTAAAATTGTAAACAAACATAACAAACTAGTTGCATCCACTTCCATAGGTACCAACAATTTTTTATTTTGCCTAACTTCAAGCCAAAGGGCTCAAGCCACAAGACACAATAGAAATGCTATGAAATGGCAAAGGAAATGAAGAGGGTGTGTCCTATTTATAGTTGAATGCAAAAGCATTGGATGGATTGTCCCACCAATGTGGGATGAGTTTTTAAGCAAAATGAGGACAATCCTTATTTAAATAATGGTACCCACAAGTCATATAGGTGTTATTACTTTTTTTTAAAGAAAATGTTAGTAATTCTTTAATAATAATTATCAGAGCCATGTTTTTGTGTTGATATATCATTTCAAACTCTGTTTTAACTCATTTCCTTCTTTCTATCTTTGGTTGATTTTATGAATCTCTTTAGATCTGGAAATGATGAAACTGTTCATAACAGTACAACTGAGGAATATGATATTCCCCAGAATTTAGAACTTCTAAATAATTGGACTATTCCAAAAGTAGAACCCAAGCTAATTTATAAAATTGGGACTTTTGAGAAATTAGGTTTTAAACATATTGTTAAAACTACTGAATCTTCAGTACCCCTTCATGAGGATGAGATGATGATTCGTCTTTTAAATAAACAAGACCTTTTTTCCTTATTTAAAAACTCATAAGTTTTTGCATATTGGTCTTGTTCAAATTGCTTTCAGACCCCTCACTCTTGAAGGATTACCTGTAAGTTTTCTTGCAGCTCTTAGAGATGGATGAAATCTTGATTGGCAACAATCTTTAATTGGCATGATCCAATCCAGTCTGTCCCATGGACCAGTCTATTTTGATGTTTATCCGAATTTATGTTTATCTTTGTCTGATATAAATATCCTTGACTCTTTAACATTAAATGTTAAAACTCATGGTTATAATTATGCGGCAGACACTGAAGTTATTTGTATTTGTTATCGCATATATTTTAAACCTCTTTTTACGCTTAATCCTAGGTGTAAAAGAATTGATAAAGATATAAATGAAACGATTCTTATAGAAACCAATTTTAATAGATCTAATATCACTACTCATAGGTCTATAAAATGGAATGAGATAAATTTTCCTGAAAATTGGACTTTGACTAGGAATATTCCTAAAAATCCAATTATTCAGAGTGATTTTAGTAATATCACTCAAACCAATGAAGGAATTGTAAATATACAATTCAATGATATTCAGAGAAAATTTTGCTCTGGAAAAGGATCTCTCTTAATATCCAATTCTTTGGCTCATAACCATATTTCTCCTTTCGGATATATGGTTGATCAGCCCCAACCTTCTAGAGCTTCTACCTCTTATATAAGAGAAAATGAGACTTTTTCTTCTCCTCAAGAGGAGGAAGGACAAGGTTTTTCCTTGGAAGATCATGTGAATGATCTTAAAATTCACAGGAATGGTATTGTTCATAATAATACCAGTGAACCTAGTGTTCCTAGAAATAAACAAATTGAGACTTTGTCTGATTTTAGTATCTGATTCTATGATTAATACAACCCAAAGAAATTGGTTTTTGGAAAATGGCAAGATTGACTTTTCCACAAGTCACCTGCTAGACAGGTTGTTTGTAATGATTATTATGGTGATATCAAATGGGTTCCTTTTAGGACTTGGTATATTGATAATTTTGTTTATGATGAAATTAAAAGTTTTTCAAAAGAATTTTATAAATTATGTGAAAAGGAGAATGAAGTTTTTTCCTTTATCCCTTGGTTTATAAATACCCATATAAAACATTATATTAATGTTATTGAAAGAGATTATCAATTAATGACAGGGGAAATCAAAACTGCTATCTTTCCTCCCCAAATGCCCTTCCAAATAACAAAAAATGATTCGGCCATTAAGTTTTCGGCTTTTTCAAAACTTATTAAAGATGATACTCTTTCTATTACTTCATCTCATATTAATGAATTACTGGAAAAACATAATTATTCTAATTTATTACTTCGTATTCTTGGAAAACAAATTTCTTCTCTAGAGGATCATATTTCTACTATATATCTAAAAATTTGTCAAATTGAACAAAATCAGAAAAAAAAACTGACAATATTAATGTCTCTTCTTCTGAAAAAATTATTCTTACTTCAAGTTTTATTCAGCCTCCCCCTGAAATCAAAGATTTTAAGTTGAAAAACAAATCTGAAGATTTTATGGAACAACTTGATGTTAAGTTATCCAGCCTTTACATTTCTAAACCTTCTGTGTCTATTCTTGATAAGAATAGTGATTCGGATAACTCTGATATTAGTCAAGGTATTAATCATACTATTGACAATAATCAAGATTTTGATCAAATTCATAAAATGAAATGGGCTAGCAAACCTACTTTAAATAAATATTATTATAACCGTCCTACTCCCATGGATGTTCTTCATGAAGAACAGGAGTATATTATTAATAATAGTTATAATGGTAAATGTATTTACGAATGGAGTCTTGATGGTTTTACTGATAAGCATATTTATAATATGGCTCATCGCATGCTTATGTATAGCACTGTTTGTAAAAATACTGGTAATAATGATAAAAATATTGCCAAAATGATTATTGCTAGTTTTACTGGTCAGTTAAAAGGCTGGTGGGATAATTACGTCCCTCATGACCAAAAAGAACAGATTTATAGTTCTGTTAAAACCGAAGAAGGAGGAGAGGTAACAACAAATGTTGTTTATCCTCCCATTCTTACTATTATTGAGCATTTTACTGGTAGATTCTCTTATGATAGTGAGAATATTCGAACTCTTATTAGTAATCTAAGATGTAAAACTTTAACTGAGTTCATATGGTATAAAGATACCTTTCTTTCCAGGATATTTGAACTCAAATACTGTAATAACAGTCATTGGAAAGCCAAATTTATTGATGGTCTTCCTCATCTTTTTGCTGAAAAAATTAGAAAAACTCTCAAAAAGGATAACATATCTGTTAATTATGATCATTATACTTATGGTCAATTAATTAGTACATGCGTTGCTGAAGGTCTTTCTTTGTGTAATGATTTAAAATTAAATCACCAAATTAAGAAACAAAATCTTTTGGAGAGAAAACAGTTAGGTGATTTTTGTGACCAATTTGGCATGGAGGTTCTTATAAGAAACCTAAAAAGAATTTTCATAGAAACTTAGATAGGGAAAAAGATTTCCGTCCTTATAAAAAATGTTTTAAAAAGAAACAATATATTGATAATAAAAATTTTGAGTCAAAGTATTTCAAATCAAATGATTTTAAAAATAAAAAGTATTTCAAAAAGAATAATATCTTAAAAAAAGACAAAATCATTTGTCAAAATTGTGGAAAAATTGGTCATACTTCAGCAAATTGTTGAACCAAAAATAAAATCAATAGTTTGAATATTGATCAAACTATAAAAGACACTCTTTTAAACATTTTTCTTAATTATAAAGATGAGAATCAGAGTGACACTAATAGTGATCCTGATTTAAATAATAGTAAGTATGTTATTTCCTCTAGCTCTGAAGAGTCTTCTTCAAATTGTGATGCTTGTGCTATAGGAAAACCTTGTTCTAATTGTTCTAAAGATATTAATAATATTAATAAAGAAAATGAAGAAGAGGAGTTTTATAAACTCTATTCTCAATTTCAAGATTTAAATATAAATGTTTTATCTAATGATTATGTTTTAAAGCTTTTAAAGTAAATTAAAGATCCAATTATTTGTGCTGAGATTTTAGAAAATCTTGTTGTTGGTACTACATCTAAAAATCTTAATAGTACTTCGAATAATATTGATTATTCTATGAAAGAAGTTAATAGGCTTCTTCAAAATAAACATTTCAAAGGAAAAGAGATTTCTCTTCAAGACCTTAATAAAGAGGTGGATATTTTAAAAGATGAAATAATTTTTTTAAAAACTGATAATCTTCTTCTTCATAAACATATTTCTTTAATTCTTGATAAGAAAGATTCAGAAAACTTTGAAAATACTAATGATTTTCATGATTCTTCCTCCAAAAAACCACCTGACGAGGCGGTTCTTTCCACTCTTAGCAGGATAATATCCCATAAATGGTTTACTAAAATAACTCTTCTTATAGGAGGGCATTTTAAAAAAGATTTTACGGCCATGATTGATAGTGGTGCTGACTTAAATGTCATACAAGAGGGTATTATCCCTAGTAGGTATTTCGAAAAAAACCTCTTGTTCTCTTTCCCATGCTGGAGGAGGTCCTTTAAATATAAGATATAAGCTTTCAAATGCAAAAATTTGCAATCAAGCTAGTTGTATTTCTACTAGTTTCCTCTTAGCCAAGGATATTTGTCATGAAATAATTTTTGGCTTACCTTTTTTATATAATATATATCCTGTAACTAGGATTGATGAAGTTGGTCTTACAGGTATTTATAATAACAAATTTATCAAATTTGACTTCATAAACAAACCTATTA
Organism: Arctium minus; assembly: GCA_954870635.1. Taxonomy (NCBI): domain Eukaryota; kingdom Viridiplantae; phylum Streptophyta; class Magnoliopsida; order Asterales; family Asteraceae; genus Arctium; species Arctium minus. Next base: position 829,343 of record OX941091.1, on the reverse strand, counting down.
AAAGATTTTTAGATAATCTTCAAGAAAAGATTGATAGAAAGACTTTTCATTTATATTCTCTTAAAGATGAAATAAATTCTTTAACCATTGAGGAAAAGATTTCCAATCCTCGGCTAAAAACTAAGATTGATTTCATTCATAATGATTTTTCTCTAAAAATTTGTAATGAACATCCTAATGCTTTTTGGGATAGAAAGAAGCATATTGTTTCTCTTCCTTATGAAGAAGGATTCAATGAATCCAGCATCCCGACTAAGGCTAGACCTTGTCAAATGAATTCTGAGTATATTGTTTTATGTAAAAATAAGATTTCTAGTCTCATTGCTAAGGGTCTTATTCGTCCTTCTCAGTCACCTTGGTCTTGTACTGCTTTTTATGTTAATAAACATTCAGAACAAGAAAGAGGCGTTCCTAGGCTTGTAATTAATTATAAGCCTCTTAATAAAGTTTTAAAATGGATTAGGCATCCTATTCCAAACAAGAAAGATCTTCTTGATAGGCTTTTCCAAGCCTTAATCTTTTCCAAATTTGATTTAAAATCAGGTTATTGGCAAATACAGATTTCTGAATCTGATATTTATAAAACTGCCTTTAATGTTTCTATGGGACATTATGAATGGAAAGTCATGCCATTTGGTTTAAAGAATGCTCCTTCAGAATTCCAACAAATTATGAATGACATTTTTTTATCCTTATAGCAATTTTATTATTGTTTATATTGATGATATTCTTGTTTTTTCTAAAGATATTGAAAGTCATTTTAAACACTTAAATATCTTTAAAACTTTAGTGATTCAAAATGGTCTAGTTATTTATAAACCAAAAATGTCTTTATTTAAGACTAAAATCAGGTTTTTAGGCCATGACATTGAGAAATGAACTATTATTCCTATTCAAAGAAGTCTAGAATTTGGACATAAATTTCCTGATAAAATTTTAGATCGAACCCAGCTGCTGCTGAAGAAGACTCCGCTTCCTTCTCCTTAATATAATTAAGGTATTCCTTGGCTAGAGGATGATCTTTAGGGATATTATCCATGAAACCTTTTATATGATCTTTGTCATGAGACAAGTCTGAAGCTATAAGCTTTTGTTTACCTATCTGGGAAATAACATTGTTACCCCTTCCCCTATTAGGGAAATTGTCACCTCTTCCTCGTCCTGAGGAACTTCCACTTCCCCTATAAGAGGAGTATGAGCTGTAATTTGAGCTCATTACTTATATATGATAAATATTCACGAGTTAAGAAATCAGGAAGGTGGTTATCAACACCTTTAATATGTTGAATTATAAAATCGAAAGGAACAAGATGAGCTTGCCATCGAGCAAACATTTGTTTTGAAACATCATGTTTAAAATCTCTGCTAAACATAAATTGAGCAGAGCTACAATCAGTTTTTATTATAAACTTTTGATTATATAAATCATCTTGAAATTTTAAGACACATTTGACAATAGCAAAATGTTCTTTAACAACAGCAGAATAATTTAGCTGAGCACCTTTCCATTTCCCAGAATAAAACCTAATGAGGTACTCTTGCTTAGAATTAGGATCAATTTGTTTTAAAATGCCTCCATAACCTATGTTAGAAGCATCAGTGTCAACAATCTTTTCCCAAAGAGGATTAGGAAGCATGAGACAAGGAAGGTTTTTAACCTTTTTCTTAATTTTTTGGACAGCAAGAGTGTGATCATCTGTCCAACTGCAAGAATCTTTTTTAAGACGATTATAAAGAATTGAAGTATATAATTATAATAAATATATATATATATATATATATAATAGTAATAATTATATTATTATTTTAATATATGTTTTTTAGATTATTATTATAAGTAAACGAACAATAATAAACGTATATATATATAATATATTCGAGTATCTCACGAGCTTATCGAGTCGAGTATCAGGTCGCTCGCCTCGACTCGTTAGTATGTCGAGTTGAGTGTTGACCGAGTCAATCTCGAGTAGCTCGCGAGTTGTCTCGTCTCATTTACACCCCTAATGTGAACATGATGATATTAAGATAATGATATTTTCCAAAACTTTATTGTTTATTTATTAATGTTTGTGTATCATAAACAAGTGACGCTTTGGCCGAGTGGTTAAGGCGTGTGCCTGCTAAGTACATGGGGTTTCCCCGCGAGAGTTCGAATCTCTCAGGCGTCGCTTTCCTTTTTCACATTTTCTACCATTTTAATTAAATTTGTACTGTTTTGGGGTTGGAAGGGAAATCAAATCAATTTTTAGGGCTAAAATGTAAATAAAAAAACCTGAGGGTCAAGAAAAGAATATGTGATGACGTGGCAGGTGTTTCCTTGTGAATATTTGGGGGTCCAATGAAAATCAAAACTTCGATTCTCAATTTGATCTAAAGACCGACTGTTTCCCGGCGACTTCCGTTTTTAACTCCATGGATTCCGACGTGACGATGGTTCCCGCCGGTGAAGGATCGACTCTTCCTGGACCTTCTTCTTCTTCGAAGAAACCAAAGCGTTTCGAAATCAAGAAGTGGAATGCCGTCGCTCTTTGGGCTTGGGGTGAGTTTACGAAACCCTAACTTACGGTTTCTGTTTTTTTTTTGGTTTTGTTCAATGTCGAGTTCATGTTTTTGATATGTTGATTCGTGCAGATATTGTGGTTGATAATTGCGCGATTTGCAGGAATCATATCATGGATCTTTGTGAGCGCTTTTTATGCTATTTTTTTTTTCTTTTGAGCATTGAATTATTTTGTTTGATCGGTGTAGTCTGATTTTTTTTAATCATTTAATTAGGTATCGAGTGCCAAGCTAATCAGGCTAGCGCCACCAGTGAGGAGTGTACCGTGGCTTGGGGTATGCTTTGTCGCCTAAACTCTTAACTCTAAAGCGAAGAAATAATAGTATATTGTTGCATGTGAAATTGTATTCTATTGATTTACATGGTAGGCAACATTTTTCTTGATCGTTTGGTGATGCTGTTTTTTTTTTCTTTCTAAAATACATGTAGAGCAGTAGAGGGAAGGAGAGTTATAGGCAATTGACGATATCCATTACCTAGGTTTTTTGGCAATGGGATAAGTTCCATTTGCTTAGAGCCAAAATTAGTGTGGACGAAACGAATCAGGTCTTAAGTCAATTATTTTATACGAAACAGGAACACCCCCTAGGTACATTGGTCGTGAGCATTGCTTTCATGCCATCTATAATGTTCCTTTTTTTGATGTTGTTTGCATATGGTGTCTATGATAGATTTTGATTTACAGACTTTTGATGAGGATGATAGAAAGGAAACTAATCCATGTTGATGTATCAACTATTTGTGATCCTCAGACAAAAGAAACCTGTTTTCTATTTTATTATGGTTTATCTTTCAGTATAATGTAGTTGATCTTGCCGTGTAAGTCTCTAATCTTCTTCTTGGACTTATGTGGACAAATGTGCCTATAATTGATGTATTGGAATTTGGAAGGCTATTTTGGAACTCTACATGCTAATGTAAGTTCCAATGAGCTAACCAAAGAGCGTACAGACAATTTTGGTGATTCGACGATTCATCATTTTCTGTATTGGTGAGGATAAAAAGCTACTCAGGAGTATATTTTTTACATATAAAGCATGGTGTAGGCGTTGCTATTGATGTGGCTAGGTTGACACATTTCTAGGTGTTTGTGATTTAAACCTTTGTTTCTAAATTAGGCATCCTAATTTGTCATATGCATTGGTTCATGGCATTAGTTAGTGGTGCAAGTATGCGAGGTTAGTTTCATTTGTATATATGGTAAGTTGAACTTGAAGTACCATTATGTACTCCCTCCGTCCGAAGATAAGTGCCCACATTTCTATTTTTAGTTTGTCCCAAAGTAAGTGTTGACTTTCCCATTCTACCCTTAATTACGAGATGGAGAAAATCTCTCTCTATTTTAATGAAACGTGTAATAATTGCACATAGGAATGGGAATGGGCCCTGACCCGTCGGGGAACCCGGTTCACCCGCCCCGGTCGGGATGGGGATTCCCCGCTAAACCTGGGATGGGGATGGGGATCCCTGTTTGTCTCACACCCGATGGGGATGGGGACGGGTATCGCACTCCCGGCTCCTCCCCGTCCCCGTTATATATTTTAATTAATAATTAAATATATATTATTTATTTAAACTAAATTGGTAATTCATAATTTTCTATTTCCTAACTAGGTTTATAATATAAAATTGTTATTTTTGGGATGTTAGTATGTATTTTGGATGTCAATTAAAACACAATTACTCGATATGGTTTTGGATATTACTCGATATCTTTTGGTATGTGTGACGTTGAGTTTTTTTTTTTTCCTTTTTCGGATTAGGTTGAATTTCTTTTGGTTTTAGGTTATTAATTATTATATGATGTTGCGATTTTTTTTGTACTAAATTAAATTTCTGTCAATTTTAGGTTGAATGTAAATAGGTGATATTTAAACATGTGTGGTGTTTCATGTATTTGATTTAAATAACTTACATAAACGGAAAAAAATTCCTGTTTCCACGTTGGGGATCCCCGTTCCCCGTTGGGGATGGGGATGTGATCATATTCCTCTGCGGGGATGGGGATGGGGACGGGGATGTGATCATATTTCTCTGCGGGGATGGGGATGAAGATGAGGGATTGGGGACGGGGATGGGGATTGGGATTGAGGTCCCCGCCTCATCCCCGCCCCATTCCCATGCCTTATTATACATCCCTAAAACTGTGTGCCTATTTCATTCTTGAGTCTTGACATTTATTTTGGGACAGAGGGAGTGGCTATTTCATTCTTGAGTCTTGACATTTATTTTGGGACAGAGGGAGTAACAAGCTATGCTATGGGGGTTGACATGTTTGCATATATCCCACCCCCTAGACCCAACTTTCAAGTGGGATACCCTGTGGTTGTTTGGTTTGCTTTGGTTTATCCGGTGTAAAATAAAGCACTTCCTCTTGTTGCTGCTTGAATTTTGATTGATCCAACTATTAGTTTTAGTTCTCTTAAGATTATTCTTATTATTTTTTCATTGTGAGAGCCAACAAAACAACATATAGGATGTTTATTTGACGATTTAATATATCCTATAATCCTGTATACGACTTCAGAAAATGACACATGCAAAACTTTGTGTTTTTCGCTCAACAAATGTTCCCGACTTTCATATTTACTTTCTTGTTTCTTTCACCTTCATAATTTGAAAGAACTTAAAAGGGATATAATTATAATGACCACAATGAAATTATAATTTATTAGATACACATAAACACGATGAAGAAACAAAATTATATGATTTTATGTACTGATGCATGTAAGGGCCTATACTTTTGTTAGATTTGCCCGTGAATAATAATACATTGATTGTTTTTACTTTGTCTTCTCCATTGTTATTTGCATTTGGAGGATGTTTCCAATCCTAGTTTGGCCCATAAGGGCGGCATGATTTGGGGTATACAATCTTGATCACGGTGTAGGGGTGTGTCACGAACTAATGAGCTAATAAATTGGGTCTCCTTGAATGATAACAAAAGCGACCATCATCCACCACACATTAAGAGGTAATTAGGCATAATGCTAGCCAACTTTCATCAATACACCCTGATATAATGTATGAATTCAAAAGCAAGACCTATACGAAAGCCTCGTCATAGAAGATTAAACCCTTATTGGAGGCATAACATGCCCCATCATGCTCCTCCAGGTCCAGGAGTACTAATTTAATATGAGAGGATTGCCATAGTCCCCGACTCTTTTCTAAAGGTCCTCATAATCTAGTACATCCTAGGCCATTGCAACAATTGACGTCGTAGGATTGGAAGCTCATTCCAGAGAATATGAAAGCATTTCAATAGATATCTCCTCCTTAACTCAAACAGGGTAGAGTACTACTCAATATCCAATCACCAATTTCTCTCTCTGGGAATGGATTATTTGAATTAATGAAAACTTGGGAACTCATCATTTTTATTTAAGAAACCTAAAGAAATGCAGATCCCCTGTTTGGATGTTTAAATTGCACAAAAGCTGTTTGGGGAAGATGGGCCTTTGCCTTAATCTCAAGTAAAAATCTGGGACGGAGCATAATATGTCCTAAATGAAGACTCGTTTTTGGCTAGAAATCCAACTAAACCAAATTGGGGAAAACCTTTTGGAATTAATTATTTTACAGGCTGGTCTTGGGATGACCTAAATAAGTATCAAACAAGATGCTGATACTCAGAGACACATAGTTGTCCATGTGTGTCATTGGATATTTGACCTACGTACCAAGAGCCCCTAGGCTTATAGGATGTTGGCCAAGGTTGTTTAAGTTAATCCTAAGATGGCCGACCAGTGTTCCTAAAAAGGAATGCAACACAGGCCTGTTCGCTCATGCAGGAAGCTCCATTCGCTGTCTGTTCGATCTATACACATACAATATGGCTGACCTGTTGAACTTGGTTAGCACCAGCCCAACATGGGTCAGCTACTCGGCCAAGCCAATCAGGCCAAGGATGGTTGAACTTGGTAAAGCTTTGTTAATGCCGTTTTAGTTGCGGTCAAGCCAAGCTCACATGCTCGAACATGGTTAACAATGGTCGAGCTTGGTCTCAGTCAAGCTGAACTCCCCACTGCGAACATGGCCAGCTTGTAGTTGGTCTACATGGCTAGTTTTTTCTTGGCCAGCCCAAGCTACCTATGCACAAGGTTGGTCTTGGTCAGGTATAGCTCTCTGAGCCAAATCCAACTCGATTTCTAAACCTAATTTTTTTTTGGATAAAGAGGACGGAACCCCTTCGTTAGTTTTATTCACCTTAACCATGTACTTGATGGTCCAAAGATGGCAGGTTCATCTTTAACTAGAGGACTGAATGGTCTGTTTTGTTGTCAAAATCAAGGGATATTGCACTTCTAGATCAACAAGTCAATCAAGAAATAGGAGCAAATGATATGGGTAAATGGGTAGTCTCCATGGGCCGCACAGTACCCCTTGAAGGCAAAAGGTTATCGTGCATCCATTTGAACTTCAGTCAATTACTGCATTGATGCCGGGGGCTTCTTACATTAAGGAGTGTAAACTTACTGAAATTTTACACAAGATAAGTTCTGGTTGCCCACACTTTCTTTGTAAGTTATGACGGTATCACTATGATAAATAGGTTAGCCGTAGATCCGTTAGAAGACCAAGTTAAAGGGAGAATAATAGACTGGTATAAACTGGTATGATCGAATTGATTGTGAACTGAATTGAAAAACAAATGACAGACTCACTGGCTTTCGAGAGGCCAGGAACTCTCCAAAGAGCTTTTGCTCAAGTTACAAAGTAAAGCGTACCGGGGGTTTACCATAGACATTTGTGGAACTTCTAGGCCTATCAAAGATCGACCCTATGACCACTACAAATATATGGCCATGCAGCCGCTCAAGGTAAACATTCAATCAGACTCTTATACAAATTTCTGTAACTATTGTTTTCTCATTCTCTCCTTTATTCTCAGACCGTATGTGACCCTCAGCACTTCTGTGCAAACATATGTTCCAGGGTGGTGGAGATGGAAACCCTACAGCACAATTTAGATAGTTCGGTTACAAAGAAAAGTCATGAATCAGATGTGGCCAAAATGCTGAGGGGCCATATGAAAGTATAGATTATGTGGTAAACGAAGATAGTAAGGATAAGGGTAGGGGTAAGGGTGGCCACCATATAAAATGTTGTTCGAGTGTAATCGTGTGGCTCAGGTTGAAAACAGCCTGGAGACAAGTAGTAAAGAATCCATTGACATCATTGAGTGCAAGTGAAAGCACCATCGAGTATGTAGAGATTAAATCTAGGGAACTTCTAGAATTTAGATTTTGTTGATAGTATGTGTCTCCCTATTCACCTTCCTGCTCTTTTAATTGCGGATGCATATTTGTACATACGATTGTAACGATATGTGTGTGCTCTGTTGCTCCTAATTAATTTTGCTGTTTTATGGGTTGCTTGTGCCAATCACCTGGAGCATGCCAAAAAAGAAAAAGAAAAAAAAAACTATAGTACATCAATATGAGCACGTCCGATGTACTTTGTCTTTGTGCTAATTCATAAGACCATTTGACAAACTTTTGTGCTATTTTTCCACAATGTCTGAGTGGAGAGTGCACTTGATTACCAGCACTATAACATTCTTTTCAAGCACTAAACATTACATTAGACATGCCTGATAGAAAATCTAAATGCCTCCTCTCTCTGCCCCAAAAATCTATGGTGTGCGCCTGTGGGGTTGAACTATACCATGTATTGACCATGTAACAGGTGTACATATAATTATCCTTGGGCATTACCCAAGTTGCACAGATGGGACTTCCCCTATGGTACTCATAAATTGGGTAAGACAAAATTCATAGTGTGCGGCTTTGATGGTATATTTACATGATTTACCATGAATGCCCAGGGTTATGAGAGTGATTTTTGGATTTCTTTGTTTTGGGTATAAAGAAGAGCTTTAAAAAAGCAAAGCTTCGACTTGTACAACTGATCTATCCTTTTCAAATTCAATTCCAATGTTTTTTCCGTCTACGTAGATGGAGATTTCTTCCATTTCTCTTAATTTTCTCTCTATTTCAAGTACTTTTGATTATTTGTGCTTTTGACCTCAATTTCTTTGCTTCTCTCTCTACTCCGTCCTTTTAGTCTATCTCTCATCGAGCCTTGAGCGAGGGTGTCACGGTTTTATTATGCCAATGCATACCTAGACTTTAATAGCATAGTTACACAAGTATATTATATCTTTACAGTATAGTCGGTATTGGTATGCTTATTGGTATATTACTATATTATAGTCATAGAACCATATAAACGTACCATCACTTCTTCTAGGATAGAGATTATAAATGCATACAATGTATGTTTTACATCATATATCATGATGAACCATTATAACTCTGTATCTGTCTATTTGCCACTTTCCACTTGGGTAGGCAAGAGTATTCTTTTGAATGGATTAGAGTAATTTTAGCTTCTTGCCACTGCGTGGTGTTCAGACCTCTTGTCTTTGTAATTTGTAATAGAACAACATTGCATTAACCGGTTCTGTTTATGTCATTAATGAGTAGTAACACTGTTTCAACTGCACTACAATCCACAACATTGGATGCTTGCCCTTTACTATTTTTAGAAGTGTTTGAACTATGAAGAACTTGTTTTACATGATTCGGTTTCATATATGTTAATAATCTACGTACATAGCTCACTCCTGTATCCCTAAGTTGAAGAACTTTCATGACCCCTTGTCCCAATATCATGTTTCTGTATCCTTGCAACATAGGCATTGTATACTGACAAGAGGTATCAAACACTAATTGTCCAGTAGAAAATCTGCCCAATTGACCATTAGAGTTTCATCAACAGGTTTAATAGGTTTAAAGTTTATAAAATATGGGTAATCTAGCGAAGGTGTGAAATGTGTATCCATGTGGTACAATACGAAATACTATTAGTATAAAATGCTACAATCTACAGGGAATGATACTAATTGCAATATCTCAAAACATTTGATAAAGTAATTTTTTTATAAAAAGCTAATGTGATCATCAATTTATCCTGGTATAGTTGATATATAATGGTATATTGATCATACAACACATTTTAGTTGTAATTTATGATAAATAATATATGCTTGTAATCTTGTTTTATACTGTGTGAGTATGTGGTATGTGTGTATGCTATATACCTACACGTATGGATGTCATTTTTTTTATTTTTACGAAAAAAAGAGAATATGAACCCAACCCAACCCATATTGAGCCATTTTAGGAAGAAAAGAAATCCTCCTTTTATTGTCCGTTTTGACCCGTTACCTACTCCGTGTCACCTGCTCATTTTGCCATTAGTTTTGATTCTTGTGATACAGACTTTGTCTTATGCTCAATTGTTGGTAATTTTTTGCAATTATTGTGACAATTCTTCCACATGGATGTCCTACTAGTTGCTTTATCCTTAGCAGACCACCATCTGGTTACATTTGCATCTGTTTGTAGTGCAAAATGTACCTACCGAGTTACCAAAATCTTGGTGTTTATTGATTTCTGAACCTTGAAACATATGTTAATGAAATTGCATCAATACACAGGTGTGTGCAACCATGCTTTTCACTTTCACTGCATCAGCCGGTGGCTGAAGACTCGTCAAGTTTGCCCTCTAGGTATTATACATACTGTTAAACTTCACCCCCTAATATTAGGGAAATCACCAAACTAGCCATTTTTGGCTCAAAAATTCACCAAATAGCCATTTTGTGGGAGCTAAATATCTTGAGAAGCTAAAAAGGGAAGTTCATATGTGAATCATTGAAAAGTTTCATTTAAATTCATTTGAAGATGCATATGTGAACGTGTATGAATAATCGGTTCACATATGCATCTTCAAATAGATAATTTTTGGATTTTTCCAATAATTTACGTATGAACCTTCCGTTAACCTTCTCTTCTCATATTTTCACAATATTTAGTCTTCTTATTTGAACCGGTCCCTAGCGGTTTTTACAAATTATCACGAAATAGCCATAGATCCTGCAAACTGGTTTAGCAAATTTGTGGAATGTACTTTTTCAGACATTTTTCTGTCAGTTGGTGAACAGAAGATTTGAATTCTAGGCCATAAATTGCGGAACTAATTTTCAGATTTACGGGCTATTTCGTGATAATGTTTCAAAAAACAGCTATTTTTGGTGAATATTTTATAGGCAAAATTGGAACATTATGGTCTCTAGATTACTGTTCCTGAATTGGTTGTGTATTTTGCAGACAACAGTGAGTGGGAATTCCAGAAATATGGACACTAGAAAAGCCACAAGTTACTACAAGGGGAACATGGAGCAAGAGAAGAAATATATGTTCTTTTTTTTTTTTTTGGTAATTTTATGATGTGTGGTTACTGAAGATGACAGTGATATTTTAGACCAGTAAAAACAAATATGTGTGAATGAAGTGTCTTTTCATACTCTCTTTTGTTAATGGTTTTCTCTTGGTGATTTCATAGTTCCATTTCCATTTATACTAGATTGAGAATTGATTTGTTAAAGGTAGAGGTGTGGGTATTGTTCTAAGACTTGTGTCTCATGCCATGTTAAGCCCGTGATATGTCATGACCTAACGCATAATTTCGTAATGTAATATTTGATTTTTCTTTACGTTTTTAATGTCTTATTTGCAAGTTTTTTTTTAATATATACTATAATTTAACTTGCTTATTACTATTTACTTAGCGAGTAACATTATAAAACATATGTTTTTATATATAATATTATATATGAATTAGAAAAATGACGCTATAAGTCACGCCTTGAAAATGACATAGCTTCGCCGTGGCTTTTTAAGGCTTGAGGCTTGGTTTAACTGTCATGTCAGGCCTCATGCCATTTAGAACTTTAGGTGTGGGTGTAATCTCCATAAATAAGGTTTTAGGTTTTGAGGCTGAGCACTACTCCTATGTCAATGGAATGCATTCCAAAGGATGGTATTTAGCCTTTTTTTTAATTAAAAAAATATCATTTGTTTATTTTTTATAACGGTAGAGGTGGAGGTGTAATATGTTTTCTTTTTAATACTAGAGTGGTGCTTTTTTAGGCGGTTGTTGTGTTTTGATTGATTCTTTTTCAGTTTGCTTTCTCATCTTACATAAAGTTGTTTATGTATTTTCTTTTTAGCTTTTGTTTTAATGAAGTTGTGGCTTTTCAAATAAAAAAATTGATTGTTAGTAATATTTAGGGGGTGTTTGGGATTGCTTATTTAAAACAACTTATGTTTTTTTTTTCAAAAATGTTTATCAACTTATGTGGTGACAAAAAAGAGTTTTATAAAAAGTGTTTGGATTAGGTTATTGTGGTACCAAAATGTAATAAGTTAATAAGTTGTTATTTAGGGGTGTTTGAAATTGTTTATACATGTAAAATAACAAAAAAAAAGTCATAAGATACTTCAAATAAGTTAATAAGTCAGAATGATTTAACTTATCAAAAACTCCTTATTAGCGATGTAGAAAATGTTGGGGAAAATTTCAAAATAAGTTAGAGTCTAAAATATTTTGGGTTAAGTCTTAGGAAGAATGAATTTTTTGTCCTTATAATTAACGGTTCGTTAATTTTTTCGTTAACTCCGTTAGTTAGTTAATTCGGTTATTTTTGGAGGGAAGTTGAATCATTGCACCTTTTCATGAAAGGTTGCACCTCTTCATGAAAGGTTGCACCTCTTCATGAATGGTTGCACCTTTTCAATTTTTTCTCTATATATATCCTCCTCTAGACACCGAAAATGGGACATCTTTTTCAATACACCAGATTGCTAGAATTTGTGTTGCTATAGAAACACAAATTTCTAGTTTTTAGAAATCCTTGAAACTCAATAATTCAACCGGGATTATCACCACTTGTGCGGTGTTGATAATCAATCTACATACGTTGCTTCATTGTATCTTGAGAAGTAATTCGCCAAATCCCAAAGCACCTACGGTGGGGGCGAAATTGCTTTAAGGATAGAGAGATCACTCGCCTTGAAAGCAACAAGTAGTAGAATTTATTGTTATTCTATTTCTTTAGTTTTAGAACCCCAAAAACAACAATCTTAAAGCAATTTTCGAAGAAAGATGGCAACCAAGAATCTTCAACAGATGTCTTGTGACATCGTCAAGTTGGAACGCTTTGACGGTGGAGGGTTCAAAAGGTGGCAAAAGAAAATACAATTTTTGTTGGCCACTCTAAACGTCTCCTACGTCCTCACCAAACCATACCCGGAACAACACGATGACGAGACACTTGCTTCGGCACGAGAAAGACTCAAGTTTGAGAATGACGATTTCATATGTCGTGGTCACATTCTCAACGCTATGTCTGACCCTCTATTCGATGTTTATCAAAACATCGAAACGGCGAAGGAACTTTGGAACGCTCTCGAACAAAAGTACTTCACGGAAGACGCAACAAGTAAGAAATTTATTGTTTCCAAATTTAATTCTTACAAAATGATAGACTCACGTCCTATTATGGATCAAATGTATGAAATTGAGCACATTCTTAGTATGTTCACACAACACGACATGAAAATAGATGAATCGATCCAAGTGGCATCGATCATCGACAAACTCCCTCCCTCTTGGAAAGATGTTAAGAAAAATCTTAAACATCGTAAGGACGATATGTCCTTAAAAGAACTTGGAAAGCATCTTCTCATTGAAGAACAATATCGATTGGAAAATAAATCCAACGACGATGCTTCCAAAGTTCATGTGGTCGAGGAAAAGGGAGAGACTTCCAAAGTCGGTGGTAAGAAAAGGAAACACTACGAGGAAAATGGTAAAAAGAAAAGGAATATGAAGCACGTAGTTTGTTTCAATTGCAACAAGCCCGGACATTACAAACGTAATTGTCGACTTCTCAAAAGAAGAAGAGGAAATGGTAGTGACAACACCAAGGATGGAAACTTCAAAAGCAACAACTTTGTTGCTATGATTTCCGAAGTATTCTCACTTGAGGAAGACGAATATTGGTGGGTGGATTCAGGGGCTACCCGACATGTGTGCAACAATATGGACATGTTCAAAACGTACAAAGCTTTTAACTCCGTACTTTACATGGGAAATCACTCTACCGCTCAAATCAAGGGAAAAGGGAAGGTTACTTTGGAATTTACATCCGGGAACACTTTGACCCTAAATGATGTTCTCCATGTTCCCGATGTCCGAAAGAACTTGGTTTCTGGATCAATCCTCAACAAACATGGCTTCAAACTCGTCTTCGAATCCGACAAGGTTATACTCTCTAAAGGCGGAAGATTCGTCGGCAAAGGCTATCTCATCGGAGGAATGTTTAAACTAAACATAAATGATGTTGTGAATAATAGTGTGAATGATGTAAATATGATAAACATAAGCAACGCAAATAATGCGGTTGCTCCCGATGTACATATGATTGATGCTAATAATACTACTACTAGTTCTGCTTACTTTGATTCTTCCTTACTATTGTGGCATGGTCGATTAGGTCACGTACACTTTAAACGTTTGAAAAATATGGCAAAAAGTGATTTAATTCCAAAGTTAGATGATAAAAATCATAAGTGCCTTACTTGTATGCATACTAAAATTACTAGACAACCGTTCCCTCAAGTCCAAAGATCATCTAAAATCTTAGACTTAGTGCATAGTGACATATGTGACTTACACGCTACACCCTCTCTTGGTGGCAAAAAGTACTTTGCCACTTTTATCGATGATTACTCTCGATATTGCTATGTATATCTTTTACATTCAAAAGATGAAGTCCTTGAAAAGTTTAAGATCTACAAAAATGAAGTAGAACTTAAATGTGACACAAAGATAAAATGTTTAAGAACGGATAGAGGTGGTGAATATTATAACCCTAGATATTTTGAATCTACGGGAATTATTCACCAAGTGACTGCTCCGTATACACCACAACAAAATGGTATTGCGGAAAGAAAAAACCGTACCTTGATGGAAATGGTAAATTCCATGATGTCATATTCCGGATTAAGTTCTGGATTTTGGGGAGAAGCATTACTTACATCTTGCTACATACTCAATAGAGTACCAAGCAAGAGAAGTCAAAAGACCCCTTATGAGTTATGGAATCAACGAACACCTAAACTAGATTACCTTCGGATTTGGGGATGTCGAGCAATTGTGAGACTTCCCGAATCCAAGAAGAGAAAGTTAGGAGACAAAGGTATTGAATGCATATTTTTGGGATATGCCCAAAATAGCAAAGCTTATAGATTCATGGTGGTTGAATCAAATGATCACATTTCTATTAACACCATCATAGAATCTAGAGATGCTCATTTTGACGAACAAAGGTTCAAAAGCATTCCAAAGGCACATGAGGTTTCTAAGGAAATCGTGTCTACCAAGATTCCCATAGATAATGAAAGGGAAGATGATGATTCCCCGAATCATCAAGTGATTGAACCTAGAAGAAGCAAACGTCAAAGAAGAGCAAGAAACTTTGGGCCTGATTTTGAAATGTACCTAGTTGAAGGTGATCGACATGGTTCAGTGAAAGAATATCCAATAATTTACAACTTGGATGAAGAACCACATACATATGCGGAAGCTATGAAATCTCATGATGCATCTTTTTGGAAAGAAGCAATCAACGATGAAATGGATTCCATCAAAGGTAATAATACTTGGATCTTAGTCGACCTACCCCCTGGTTCAAAGGCCATCAAGAATAAATGGATTTTCAAAAGAAAATTAAGAGTTGATGGCAGTATTGAAAAGTTTAAAGCCCGATTAGTAGCTAAGGGCTTTACACAGAAAGAAGGACTAGACTATTTTGACACATATGCCCCTGTAGCACGAACATCAACCATTAGAATTTTGATTGCCTTGGCTTCCATTTATAAACTTGTAATTCACCAAATGGATGTCAAAACCGCATTCTTGAACGGTGAATTAGAAGAGGAAGTATATATGGAACAACCAGAAGGTTTCATAGTTCAAGGACAAGAAAAGAAAGTTTGTAAACTTATTAAGTCCTTGTATGGCTTAAAACAGGCTCCCAAACAGTGGCATCAAAAATTCGACCAAATCATTCTATCGAATGGTTTCAAAATTAAATGTGTTTATAGTCGATTTGTTAATGGTCAAGGGGTTATCATCTGCTTGTACGTGGATGATATGTTGATCTTTGGAACCGACTTAGAACAAGTACAAATGACTAAGAAACTCTTATCTGAAAATTTTGATATGAAGGATCTGGGAGAAGCTGATGTTATTCTAGGAATAAAGATTCTTAGAAATGACAATAAACTAATGCTATCCCAGTTTCACTATATTGAAAAGATATTAAAACGTTTTAATAAATTTGATTGTTTACCTGTAAGCACTCCGTTCGAAGTAGGTTCTAGATTGACGACTAATACCGGTAGGGTATTAGGTCAAAATGAATATGCTAAAGTTATTGGTAGTTTAATGTATGTTATGACTTGTACTAGACCTGATATCGCCTATGTTGTAGGAAGATTAAGTAGATATACTAGTAAGCCTGGAAAAGCACATTGGGATGCTGTAAATCGGGTACTCAAGTATTTGAAGAAAACCATGGATTATGGTTCGGAGTATAGTGGATATCCTTCAGTATTGGAAGGATACACCGATGCAAGTTGGATAAATGATCAAGAAGACTATGCATCTACAAGTGGATGGATTTTCACACTTGGCGGAGGTGCAATATCTTGGGGATCAAAGAAACAAAGTTGCATAACAGATTCTACCATGGCATCGGAATTTGTTGCTTTAGCTTCTTGTTGTAAAGAAGCAGAATGGTTAAGGGACTTGTTGATTAACATACCCTTATGGCCAAAGCCAATGCCGCCAATTTCTATACACTGTGATAGTGCGGCTACACTATCAAGGGCATACAATCAAGTGTATAATAGTAAGTCCAGACATATTGGACTTAGACATAGGCAAGTAAATCAATTAATAAATGATGGGGTGATCACCATTAGTTTCTTACGATCAAGTAAGAACTTAGCAGATCCTTTCACAAAAGGATTACCAAGAAAATTGATTGAAAGCACTTCAAAAGAGATAGGTCTCAAGCCCACCTGTAAATAGTCACCCATGATGGAACCTTGTCTTGACACTTGGTATTTCACCAAGTCTCAAGATTAAGTTAAAGTACATCATTTGAATGTGACTGAAAGCTCTGCAATGTTTAAAAACCATCCCAAAGGTCATCAGAACTTGGAACCGTAATGTGAAGAAAGGTTGAATCTAGTTCTTAATGGACTTGTAACACAGTATGTGTTGGAGTGTTCAAGTTACGGGAACACTCTTGACAAGGTCCACCTATCTGAATGTGGAAGTGAGGCCGCTTCCTATGAGCTAAAGGGCTTGGATCTAGAGCATTCTGAGAAATCAAGATATAGACCCATGGCCAATTAACGGGTCGGCTTATAGTGGTTGAATGAATGAGAGGAAGGATATGCGTGAGGTGTTTCCGTCTAACATATAAAGGAAGATGGTTCAATGACTTTGGTTCAACCATTCTTACCCTAGTTAGATTTGAGCACTTTCACTATGTAAAGGTTCAAGGTGCAAGACTCCACCTTTACTTATGCATAACACCCCCAAGGATTTCGGAATCTGGTTAGGTCATGTCGAGTCAGTCTTTTCAAATTCGAGTCTATTTTGAAAATGGTGGGGGTTTGTTGGGGAAATTTTCAAAATAAGTTAGAGTCTAAAATAATTTGGGTTAAGTCTTAGGAAGAATGAATTTTTTGTCCTTATAATTAACGGTTCGTTAATTTTTTCGTTAACTCCGTTAGTTAGTTAATTCGGTTATTTTTGGAGGGAAGTTAAATCATTGCACCTCTTCATGAAAGGTTGCACCTCTTCATGAATGGTTGCACCTTTTCAATTTTTTCTCTATATATATCCTCCTCTAGACACCGAAAATGGGACATCTTTTTCAATACACCAGATTGCTAGAATTTGTGTTGCTATAGAAACACAAATTTCTAGTTTCTAGAAATCCTTGAAACTCAATAATTCAACCGGGATTATCACCACTTGTGCGGTGTTGATAATCAATCTACATACGTTGCTTCATTGTATCTTGAGAAGTAATTCGCCAAATCCCAAAGCACCTACGGTGGGGGCGAAATTGCTTTAAGGATAGAGAGATCACTCGCCTTGAAAGCAACAAGTAGTAGAATTTATTGTTATTCTATTTCTTTAGTTTTAGAACCCCAAAAACAACAGAAAAACTATAAGCACTTTTCTTTTTTTCCAACCCAAACACTAAAAATAGCTTATTAGCGTTGAGGAAAAGCTATAAGTCAATAAGAAGTTTAAATAAGCAATCCCAAACACACCCTTATATTTTTAAGTAGATATTTGTATAAAAAGATCTATGGATAATACGCATCGAAGTCGTCAAAGTTTGTAAAATGTGTCAAATAAGATATCAAGATATAAAAACGATAAAAAAAGATCAACTTTCAATTTGGTGTCACTTATACTAATTCCCAGGTAAAATAATATGTTATCATTTGACTTGATTTTAAATGTTAAAAAAGGTCACATAAAATTCAAACGAACTTTTTTAAAAATAATAAAAACTAACACTTCTTATTTATACAAAAAGACTTGTATCGTACAACCTAAATCATATATTGCTTTCAATCCACAACCACCACACCTCCGTCTTCTCTTACACTATCAAATTTTATGTTGTTTAAGTTGTACAATACAAGGAAATCATAAACTAAACAAAAAAACATGTTATTTACGTAGCTCTGAATATTTAAACATGTTATTAGTATATAAATAAAAAGGAAATTGGATGATTATCAGTTTACCAAAAACAACAAACGGGGAAAAAAAAAACAAACTTAGAAACACAAAGATATATTAAAATTTACATTTTTAACCACTCCTTTTATTATTATTATTATTATTATTATATATTTTGTGTATATGATGTGTCACACCTCACTTTTCATTATAGTGTTGACGTTATATCATGACTTACACATCATAATTATCTCATCACATCGCAATTGAAGACATAAACATCATTAGTACATCTTAATTCTTAAAACATGTGATTAACATATCAAAATATGACAAGGTTAAATAAATAACGTAAAATTGACCATAAGGCCCCTAATATGAGTCTACATTTTACATCTTTGTTCTTGTTGAATTCGATCTGAGATGCTCTTGAGACACATAATGGTGATTAGTTTAACGCTCAACGACCATTTAACTTTGTTTTTCTTGCACCAACACTTTTGTGATATGCATATCTATCATTTAAATGTCTAATCAACAGATATACGTTAACATGTCGCACTTGAATTCGAGCATATATCAACTAAATCATACCCAAATTATCATTGCATCGACTTATTTATTTATAAACACACGACCTTAAGGCCTCATACTCGTCCCATTTTGGTATTACTTGATGCCACTACGTTAAAAACTACATTTAAGCATGAACTTGGGATACTTAAAAAGCATCTTTATTACCAAATTTATCTAAATAGTTATCTGATTTGTTCGCTTTCGATCCGAACCCTTTCTCTCTTCTTCTGTTAGTCTTTCCACTTTGCTTGTTTCTAAATTCGGGTACAATATGCTTAATAAACAAGTGTTTTTTTTAAATTGTATATCTGTTTAATGTTGTCCTATTTTTTATGTGTCTTTTACTTTCTAAAACATATCAAGAAACAAAAACAACGAATAACAAACATTTTCTTATTTTTTATGTTTTTAATTTTATTGAATCGAATTTCACTATGACATCTCGCACAAGTTGATACCAAAACACATTATAAAATTTTGGGTCAAAATCGTAATTCATAAAACAACATAAAAAAATTATAATTTGTAAACTTTTTAGCTTTAAAACATATTCAATTAAAAGTTCATTTCCAATAAATTCGACATGATTGTTTTCTTTTATTTTAGCAACTTTTCGTTCCACACAACAACTTTGACAATTTTTATGTTTAGAATGAAATACACGTGTCTTTTGATTTTATTATATTTCTCTTCAAGTTCTTGAAATATAGTAAAAGGTGATATAAGACGAGTGCATGTCTTTTTCGTCATCATCGTAAGCTTATCTGTTGTACTAACTATCACCAAACATCCCGATACTATCAAAATTTTGGAAATGATTAAAGTTATAACATATCGTCCAATTACTAAAAAGACAATAAAATAAAAATCATTTAAGTTTCATAACATGTTGTACCATTATTTGTCATCATGTTGTATTGTGTTATTTTACATTATATCGTGTAAGATCCTACATCGGTTGAGGAGAGAAACTAAGGTTACCTTATAAGGGACTGGGTACTTCATGTATTAAACACATTTTAAAACTGTGAGTCCAGGTATGGACAAAACGAACAATATTTGACGCAATTGACCTAAGATGTTACATATCGTATCTAGCTGCAATATCATATCAGTAAGTTAATAGCAGAACAATTTATAATGTTATGTCTCATTTCTTGAGTTTTATCATTATAATAAGTTGATTAACAATACTTGAAATAGCGTTTTCAGTCAATCAAATAATTTTTCATAATAAGTTCAAATAATAAATTAATATATAATCGTCAAATATGATCTTAATAAATTTCCAATTAAAAATACAAAATCATCTTATTTTTAATTTAAACGAATACATAAATAAAATATTTACATATTTAATGTAAATGAATGCATAAATAAAATAATTTACACATGTTTTTAATTCTTAGTGGGCAAACAACATAATCAACACTTTTGTCCCTAGCAATTGTATCATGCGATCAAATATATAATTTTTAACTAAAATGTCAGGCTTTAATAAATAAAAAGAATATGTTTTCATTTATATATATTCAATAATGTTTTATGAAAAATGTTGAACGTTATATAAAAAGGCACATTTTTATTTAAATATTCAACAATCGTTTCAAGAGAAACGTTGAAAATAATGTAAAAAAGGCACATTTTTATTTAACTATTCAAAAATCCTTTAAGGCTATGTTTTATAATATGTTTGAATGACTATAAGCTAATTTATTGATACTATTCAAGAGAAACTAATTTTTTTTTGGTACATGTTTGAATGACTATAAGCTAATTTATTGAAAAACTACTCATAATAGCGTTTTGAAAAGCTAGTTTATCAGCTACCAGCTAGCTTATAAGCTAGTTTGCCAAACAATGCCTAAGAGAAATGTCCTTCATGTTGTAGCCCGGTGGTAAGGTAACATCCTGGGGGGGTCAATGAATGGTATCCCTGACTATCCAGATTCGAACCCCGTGGTGAGCATCCTGTGACATCCATGATCATGGGTCTGCCACATAGTGGTACCCTTAATTGGGTTGGGTCGTGATCGACGGGGATTAGTCGGGTGACACTCTTAAGTGGGAGCCCGGATACCATAGGAACGTGTACGTGTGTTAACTTGTCGTTAAAAAAAATGTCTAAGAGAAATGTTGAAAATAATATATAAAAAAAGGCACATATTTAATTCTCTTGAAAGTAAATATATATATATATATATATTATAATATTTTTCAAGTGCAAAAAGTATCCTTTTTTCCACACAAAATGGGACCAATTTTGAACATAAATGATCCTTCTAATGATGAAAAGAGATTCTTAGAGAAAATTTTGAGTTTTTACACTCATTTCCTATATCAAAAATATGATTCAATGTTTATTTATTGGAAAAAAATGTTTTTCCCTTTCATTATGAATAAATCATTCTAATTCACTTTACAATCCAATCTCAACATTATGTCTAATATGTATTTTCACAGGAGTTCTCAAACGACTAAACCCCTATACAAACTTAATCATTTAAGAACTTCAAATTTATGAGATTCGTAATAACTTCTACTTTAAAGTATTGTTTCACATGATTTTTCCCATCTAAGACTAACATTCAATATATTATTAAACATATAATTGTTTCATAATATCTTTGCTTCATATCTATTTGGTTCACGAAATGGAACTTTTTTACATGTAATTTTTGTCTTACAAACATGCTAAAAAATTCATATTATAAAACAAATACATGTGAACCAAACACATTATGAAACAAATATATGTTAATCAATATATTAAGCTAGACTTAAATGGAAAAAAAATCATATGAAATAACACATAATGACTAGTTCTCAAGATTATCATAATTTCATGTGATCTCAAAAGAAGACGCCCTACATTATGTCAATTTAACATTATAAATTATAGCAATTGTAAATAATAATAATAATTTAACATTTACTTAAAATATGATGACATTATTGTAACACCCTTAATTCTGGAAATAGCAACTTATTAAAATTTTTCTAAATACATCAATAATTGATTCGTCTACAACCACAATTTAAGAATTAACCTCAATACATAAATTCATTCTATACATACAATCTATGACAAGAACGGGTGCTACTAAACCCAACAACAATTACTAACTCCAACTTGCGGAAGATTTCACCAACTACTTACTCTTGTGTAAGGCTAAGGCTCAACTCTTCATATCACCGCTAGAACTGAACCCCCGCTAGGGACCTGATGCACATGCCGACAAATAAAAATGTTAGGCTTAACACCTAGTGAGCTCAAGAGTTTTAACATGAACAACTAAATCTTTAAAAACAGGGAAACCAGTTTAAAGCGAGATCCTTCGAAATAATATACTTTAAAATGGAAACGACACACTTTCCATAATATGCACTTTTAAAGACAATGCTCCCAACACACATTTCTTATAAAACGATGCAACACAAAACTCACCCAAAACGGGGTCATAGTTCGATACTTAAATGTTGGGAAATTCAGAAATGCTCAAGTATGGTTAATGCTGCTTCAACGTAATTACTACTGCCAGTTGAAGTTAATGCTGCTGATACAACTTAATGCTGCTCATCAAGAATTACTACTGCCAGTACATCATGATTACTACTGCTAGTAGTTAGTACGGCTAGTAGTTAGTACGGCTAGTAGTTAGTACTGCTGGAGTTAGTACTGCTAGAACAAAGTTAATACTGCTGAGCATGGTTAGTACTGCTCAGAGTATTAATACTGCTTATAAGATGAAGATTCGTATGGCATGGATGACAGCTGGATTGAAGATATCTATGGATGCTTAGAGATAATGATGGAAGATTATACTGAAGATCTTTTATTATCTTGTAATTATCTTTATATTCAGTAAATGTATAGAATAGTTTGTTTTTCTTTAGTAGTAACATTCATTCTGAGTTTTTAGCTTTGATAGAGAGAATCAACCTCAAGGTTAGAACCCTAATTCTAGAGAAGTAGAATTCGTATTGGTGAGTCTGTTCATCAATATTGAGGTTGTGTGTAAAAGCTTGTGACTTTCAATCATTAAATAAAGTTTGCAAGTTGTTCATCAGATTTACTGTTTTGTTTACTGTTTTATTGAATATCAAAGTGTTATTCCGCAAACTTCTTTGATATTGTTTTCTGAGAGTGTATTATTGTTAAGAATTAAGATCCTGACAACTTAAATTTATAAAAATGTAAATAACACTTCATGTCCCAAAACACCCAAAACTCGGGTGGGACTTAATACTCAACCCATAAAATGTAGGATAACCCAGATATACACAACGCCACCGAAAACTTGGATAATAAAACTCAATACCCAAAAACAACACCTTTCGGTGACGGGGGATACCCGAATTCCATTGGAAGTGGCGGGCACACAAAGTTAAGCCACTTATCAATGTTCTCGAGCTTCACATAAGACCATGGTTCCCCGTATACGGCTCTTTTGAGCTACCACCGCAAGACACCACTGATCCTAGTGTCTACTCGACCTCTAATGAGTGTCACAACCAAAGCCACAAGTCTCTGTATCTGGCTCACAATGGGCACCACCGCAAGACTTAGCTCCGTATCCGGCTCTACAGAGCTACCACCGCAAGCTTACATAATCAACATGACTTGGGGACCGCTCACTAGAATTCAAACGCGGACACTAAATTCCACGATGAGTAACCGGACTGGATTACAAACGGGCATCGAGTTCAACCACCCACGATATCTACCTCGAGCCCTCAATAAAGGTTATGCGGTCGTCGAGTTCAACCACCCACGATATCTACCTCGAGTCCTCCCGCTGGCCATAACGATATCCAGTCCCACAACGGGGATAAAGTCCCCACCACCCGACTGACTCATATGCCTATGGATCCAATGCATTACCGTCTAAAATTACCCGACTATACCTGAATGACAACAGCACTCGAGCCTGTAATTATAAATATGCAATAAAATGCATTAAGACGTAAACCATGAAATGAGACTCTACATCGAGCCATTAAACCCGGACAATTGTCCATAAAACTCTTTCAAGCTAAGACCGAGCTAAATTGCTCAAAATCCATTTGACCAATAATCAATGGTCCTCCAAATAATGAAATGTCTTTAAACAACGTTTATGAAGACCCATGTCCCAAATACGAGATTAACCCAAAACTCCACACGAGATGGGACTAAAGATTTACCAAAGGGTTTATGAATGCAAATACACCAAAATGCATATAACATGAAATAGACTCCCTTTGTACAAAACCATCAAAGATGCATGAATCATGAAATAGATCTTACTTGTACAAAGTCACAAAGAATACGTAAATCATGCTATTTAGTTGCTAAAATGTTCAAACCCAATATAAGCATTTTAAGAGGTTAACACAACCCAAATTTATCAAATATGAAAACTTATCAAAATACTCACACTTTGACAAATAACCAAGTAAATCATATTTTACTTCGAAATACCCAAAACTTATCAGCAGTTAACCATTTCATGTAAAACACTTTAAAATAAACATTTTGGCATGTACACCGTTTTCACAAATCAACTTGAACTCACCTTGCTAGATTTAGGCTAAATCTAGATTTTTTCCCCAACTAGAGCTCCTTTGAAGAACACTTGGATTCTCAAGACAAAACTTCCAAAAACCTAAATCCATACATATTTAACCGCAAATAAACATAATCAATCACAAAGAATCGTTTCCCAAACCATAAACATCAATACCTCAACTAATACCAAGACCCTAACTTTCATAACCGAAGAGAATAGAAGATTACCTTAACCCAAGCTTGAATCCACCAACCAAAACACTTCTAGTTCACCAAAATAACCACAAATCTCCAATCTATGAAAGGAAGCACAAAGGGTGGATGAAATCTAGAAAACTTTGGTGAAGAAGATGAATAGTGAGAGATGAGAAGCTTACCACCATAAAATGCTCTAGGATACTTCAATAGACTTCCAATCTCTTGTTAGATCCTTGAAGAGCTCTAAAAAACGAAACCGTAGCAACTTGAATCACCCAAATCAGAGCTCTGGATCAAAAGATATGAAGAAATGAAGTTTTTGGGTGAAATGAGGCTGAACTAGGCTTTTAACCCGCTCCACTGGATGTTGCGCACGACCCGTGTGCCCTTGTGAAGGGAAAACGCACGACCCGTGCGTCCCTCAGACCGCGAGAAATGTGTCCAAACACTATTTTGGTCATAACTTCTTCGTTATAGCTCCGTTTTCGCTCCGGAAAGAACCGCTGGACTCGTAATTGAATCCTTTATCCCTCAAGACTATAAAATCTAGGATTCAAGTCCAAAATCAAATATCTTATTTTTCCTTAATATATCGGTTTTTGTATTAACTTGCATTGATACCATTCGAAAATCGAGGTGTTACAATTATAATTAACAATTATTGTAATAGAGGCTCATTCATTTGCTAACCGTGACATTGGTGCTAACCAAACTCAACCGTAGATTGATGAGATCAATGGTCTACAATTAATTGATTTTTTTATTAAAATAAAATATTAAAAACGGTTGATAAAAATACAATGCATGTATGCACAGGGGTATTTCGGTCAAAATACAATTCATTTTAATTTGGGGAATCAAAATAAAATGTGAATAGTTCTGTCTATTACCAAATTAATAAGATGTGAATCAAAATAAAATTTTAAATTAATATATTTAATATTAGGATAACTACCAAATTAAAAAACTCTTTTAAATATGGAAACAGATTACATGGGGCAATATATTTAATATAATAACTACCAAATTAAAAAAACTTCTTTAAATTTGGAAACAGATTAAATGGGGTGATATATTTAATATCATGATAACTACCAAATTAAAAAAACTTTTTTTAATATGAAAGTAGATTAAATGGGGCGATTTTTTAGCAAATTCCCATATTACCATTTCAGATTTAATAACATTAATGACATAACAAAAACTCTAGAAAACTTCTGATTAGTCGAAATTTGGTTAGTACGGTTACCACCAATGTCACAGTTAGAAGGGGACCCTATTGTAATAATATTATTTTTACAATAATTAATTTACAACATAATATCTTAAATATACAACATAATATGTAATATTATTTCACAATAATATCTACATCATAATAAAACTATAATATGTTAATATAAAGACGAATGATCGCGTGAGAAGTCGAGTTAATGGTGAAAAGCGTGAGAAGTGCATCTGAACCGTTTATCTCTTTTAATCTCAACCCCTCCAATGAATTGCGTCTTAGAAGGGAAATGATCTGGTGCATCTCATCATAATGTGCGTTAATTTCTCATCAAACGATTGATAACCACTTCTTACGCTTCTCACCATTAACTCAACTTTTCACGAAAGCCAAACCTTAATACACAAATTATATAACACTAGAAGTGTACTCGCGCTATGCAGCGAGATACATCACGATTTTAATGTTTCATTTTATTTTTTTGTCTATTTACAGTACGATTTTGGATGATTTTGAGAAAGTGATAATGTTTTTTTTATAAATTTGTTTAATTTAGGCTTAATAATATAATGGTTTTTATATAAAAAAGTAAGTATTTTGTTAGAATTCAATTATTATATTATATATTTTAATGACATATAAAAAAATAACAAATTACATATTTAATAATATAAATAAAACAAAATTATAATAATATACGAGTAATATATTGATTAATAGTTATACATGGAAATGTCTGTATAAAAGGAAGACCATGCACATACCAAATTGGTGGGTGTTAGAAGTCTGCAGTAGTAATATGTATCTTGTGTTTTGATACTTGTAAATTAAGAGATTTTTAAAATGATGGTACATTTTGCCTAATAATTTGTATTTAAGAGTTTTTTATCCGTGTTTTATAATATAATATAGATATAGATAACATAATCATAAAAATACATGTACTCCTTTATATTATTAAAAAAAAATTAGTAGTTGGTGTGAGAATAAGTTCATTCAAAAACATTTTTATTTTTATTGTATATAAATATTCATACCATGATTTTGGATCTCAAAATCATCAACAAATCCTCTTCTTTTTGTTCTTCCCTCTTTATGCAAACAATCATCTTCCTTCTTACATTTGGATCAGAAACTAGGGTTTAAATCAAGAAATTTCTCAAATCAAAGTTCTCCAAATCTATTGGAATGAAAACAATGTGGAAAAATTTTAAACGTGGGTTGTTGAAAAGATTGTGAACTGACATGATTGACCACTGATACAAATCGTAGTCGTCATGATCACCTTCAAAATCCACTAAATTTCATATTTATATACATTCTAACTCGATTCTCACTGTACACCACACCTTCTCCACATCTGTATGGCACTTGTTAAAGAAATCATGGGTTGTTCCATGATGGAGAAATCTCCGTTTCTTGCTTCAAATATTTGTAAAACGATCAATCAGAACCAGAATTTGTTGGGTTTGAATCCGGTTTTTGTTCCGATTGATAAGTCCAGGTCTGGCGAATTCACGAAAAGGATTCGAAGGAGGAATCAGGTGGTGGTGGCTGCGATAAGTGAAGATTTAGCGAAGTTTGTGAAAGCAGAAAAAGCGGTTACGTTTAAGGTGAGAGCTGTATTGACTGTTCGAAACAAGAATCAGGAGGATTTTAAGGAGGCAATTGTGAAGAAATTTGATGCTTTTGCTGATCAGATTGGGAGAAATGTTGTTTTGGAGCTTTACAGTACTGATATTGATCCAAGTACGCCAACTGTTCGATGAAATGCCTCTGTTAATTTTTTTTTAATAAGTTATTGGTTTTATTCTTCTTTTTTTACTGATTTTTTGTTTTATTTGATGGTGAAGAGACAAGGGCTCCAAAGAAAAGCAAAGAATCTGTGTTGAAGGATTGGTCACAAAAATCAAATCTCAAATCTGAAAAGGTTAATTACACATCTGATATATTGGTGGATTCAGATTTTGGGATCCCAGGAGCAATTACCATCACTAATAAGCATCAAAAAGAGTTTTTCTTGGAGAGTATTACCATTGAAGGATTTGCATGTGGTCCTGTTTATTTCCCTTGCAATTCTTGGGTTCAATCCACTAAGGATCATCCTAATCCCAGGATTTTCTTCTCTAATCAGGTGTTTATCTTTCTTAATTCTTCCCACTTGAAAAGGTTGAAATCTTTGGTGTTCTATAAGAAGTCAAAAGGGTTAAACTTTGGAAGTCAAATCTTGATTTCTCTTTGATCATCCATGATTAGTAGTTTAATAATTAATATAGTAGTAGATGAACATGCCATGTGATAAGGGTTGATGGGTTTTTGAAATCTATTGATGAAACTATTATTGGAACACTTATTAAGATGTGATCTAATTGATGATTTGAGTCAATTCTTGATATATTTATTAACAAATATGTTTCAAAGTTGTATCAAGCTTACATTTTTATGGATATAATTGTGTATTTGAGCAGCCATATCTGCCCGATGAGACTCCGGCCGGGCTAAAAGTGTTAAGAGAGAAAGAGCTTAAAGATTTAAGGGGTGATGGCAAAGGAGTCAGGAAGTTATCGGACCGAGTGTATGATTATGATGTTTACAATGATCTGGGAAATCCCGATAGGGGAAACGACTTCATTAGGCCATCACTTGGAGGTGAAAAGATCCCATATCCAAGGCGGTGTCGCACTGGCCGCTTGCCTAGTGATACTGGTGCGTATTTTGTAACCGCTCTTTTTCTTAATACGGCCTAAATGCGGGTTCAAATGAGAATCGTAAATATTTTGAAAACCTGGGAACTAACTATTCATTCTTTATTCATGATGAAGATCATTCATAATCAAAACACATGATATTCATGATAAAAATGCATGATTGTTGAGGGATATTCATTATGAATAATGCATGCAATAGTTGGTTCTCAGGTTATTATAGTATTTATGGTTCTCATTTGAGGTTTCCCCAATGCTGAATTGCTGATATTATCTATTCTTGTGTGATTTAAACAGATATTTTAGCTGAGAGTCGAGTGGAGAAGCCTTTTCCTTTGTATGTTCCAAGAGATGAACAATTCGAAGAGATGAAGCAAAATGCATTCTCGACAGGGCGGCTAAAGGCGGTGCTACATAATCTGCTGCCGTCAATGGTGGCCAGCATTTCAAAGAAACACGATTTCAAGGGGTTCTCACAGATTGAGAGTCTTTACAGTGAAGGTGTCCATCTGAAACTAGGCCTTCAGGATGATCTCTTAAAGAAGCTTAGGTTACCAAACTTAGTCACCAGGATCCATGAGTCTAGCCAGGGTGGTGGCCTTCTCAAATATGACACCCCCAAGATTCTTTCCAGTAAGCATCATTTTATATGCAAATTCATATGTGAAGATACAGAAATGAATGGAAGTTTATACCATTCATATGTGAAGATACAAAAACTGAATGGAAGTTTATGCTATTCATATGTGCAGAGGACAAGTTCTCATGGTTACGTGATGATGAATTTGCTCGCCAAGCACTTGCAGGGGTCAACCCTGTCAACATAGAGAAGCTTCAAGCTTTCCCACCAGTGAGTCGACTCGACCCTGAAATCTACGGCCGACAAGAGTCCACTCTCCAAGAAGAACACCTTTCAGGCTACCTTAACGGCTCGACCGTCCAACAGGTAACATTTTTCATATCAGTTGAGCCTTTAATTTCTTCTTACATATGCAAATTGCAGCACATATATATATGTGTGTGTGTATATAAGGTGGGGTTCAAGGAAAAACCACAAAGAAATGAAAAACGAACACCCTAATAACCATTCATTTGTCCGGCATGCACATATGCATAAAAGTAATTTATCGTGCATAGAGACTAGGAAGCATTTTCAATTGCATTTTCAATTACTTTTATGCACATGTGCATGAGGGACAAATGAATGGTTATTAGGGTATTCCTCAGTTCTCATTTTTTTTTGTGCTTTCCCTGAACCTGAGTCTATATATATATACATACATCAGGTACTTCTGAATTATTACATTAGCGAGTATTTCATGTACAAATATGTAACTAACATTTGGTACATGATAACAGGCTATGGAGGAAAATAAGCTATTCATAATAGACTACCATGATATATACATACCATTTCTTGACCGAATAAATGCACTTGATGGGCGTAAAGCATACGCAACTCGCACCGTATTTTACTTGAATCCATCCGGTACGCTTATGCCCATTGCGATCGAGCTGAGCCTACCACAGGCTCTACCTGGTTCACAGTCGAAGCGTGTGGTCACACCGCCAGTAGATGCCACCAGCAACTGGATTTGGCAACTGGCTAAAGCCCATGTCTGCTCTAACGACGCTGGTGTGCACCAACTTTCGAACCACTGGTTACGGACACATGCAGCCATGGAACCGTTTATATTGTCTGCACACAGACAATTGAGCGCTATGCATCCGATATATAAGCTTCTGGACCCACATATGAGATATACGCTAGAGATCAACGCCCTTGCCCGCCAGAACCTCATCAATGCCGATGGTGTCATTGAGCAATGCTTCACCCCTGGCCGCTACTGCATGGAAATAAGTGCGGCTGCGTATAAACATTGGCGTTTCGATTTAGAAGGCCTCCCGGCTGATCTCATTAGAAGGTATCCATCTAAAACCGATACAATTAACACTTGTAAATTTGTATTCTTATATTACATGCAAAATAGATATACTACAACAAAATTGACTTTATAGAACGTCAAACATGTCTAAATGTCATAATAGACTGCTTTAGAAGACTTAAAATGATAGGATCAAACAATTGTGCGTCTTATGTAAAAGTGTTACAATAAATTGATATGACGCTTCTAACAAGTTTCTTTTTGGAGATTTTTGAAATAAAACGTCGTATTAGTCTTTTTATACGACATTATTTTGAAAAATTTCTTATACAAACAAGTATCCTATAAGATATGTTCCTCGGGCACTTTTCAAAAATTTCATAAAAATGTTAATTTCAAAAGTGTCCTAAAACACCTTTTAGGAAGCTTTTGAGGGTCTTGTCAATTTATTGAAACACTTTTACATCAGGACGCTCAATTGTTTGGTCATATGAACCCGAGTCCTGTAAAACAGTCTATTAAGACATTTTGACATATTTGACGTCCTATAAAACTCGAATATCTGACGATTGTATGCATTCAGGGGTATGGCAGTTCCCGACCCAAGTCAGCGACATGGTCTGAAACTCCTAATAGAAGACTACCCGTATGCTTCGGATGGGCTCTTGATCTGGGAAGCCATACAAAACTGGGTTCGTACTTACGTAACCCGATACTACCCGGACTCGTCGGATGTCTGTAACGACCGAGAGCTCCAAGCCTGGTTCGCAGAGTCGATCAATGTGGGCCATGCTGATCTCCGCGACGAGAACTGGTGGCCCACATTGGCCAATGGAGATGACCTCACCTCCATCCTGACTACCATCATTTGGCTCTCTTCAGCCCAACACGCGGCTCTTAACTTCGGCCAGTACCCATACGGTGGCTACATCCCAAACCGACCTCCGTTGATGCGCCGGTTGCTTCCCGACGAAAACGATCCTGAATACACGAGCTTCCTCGACGATCCACAAAAATACTTCCTCTCGGCATTGCCAAGCATGTTGCAATCGACGAAATACATGGCGGTGGTGGATACGTTGTCTACTCACTCACCCGATGAGGAGTATATCGGCGAGCGACAACAGACGTACACGTGGTCCGGGGATGCGGAGATGGTGGAAGCGTTTTACGGGTTCTCAGCAGAGATTCAGAGGATAGAGAAGGAGATCGAAAGAAGGAATAGAGACACGGGTCTAAAGAACCGATGTGGTGCGGGTGTTTTGCCGTACGAACTTCTTGCACCGAGTTCACCGCCCGGTGTAACTTGCCGAGGGGTTCCAAACAGTGTGTCTATTTGAACCCCTTTCGGCGCCTATATAACTTAATTATGTTGTAATGAGGTCGTTATTAAGTTGTAAGTTAGAGTGGTTGATCGAATGTAAGACCCCGCCCCCTTTGTATAAAACATAGCCTGTTTTATTTACCCTTAATTATAAGATGGAGAAATTAATTACCGCCAAGAGTAAAACTGTCATTTGGTTAATTAAATATAGAGTAAATTACATGTTCGTCCCTGTGGTTATATGTTTTAACGGTTCTTGTCCTTTTATCGTGACCTTGTGGTTGCATTTTTACAACGAGTTGGGTCCTTAATGCAACTACACGGATTGAAGTTGTTGCTTTATTTAGGGACCGAACTCATTAAAAAATGGAATCACAAGGACCCAACTCTTTAGAAAAATGTAACCACAAGGATGTAACTCGTTAAAAAATGCAACCACAAGGACACGTTCCGTTGGATTAAAAAAAAAAGGATGAGGATCGTTAAAAATATCTAACCATACTCTTAAAAGTATAATAGTTACACTTTTCTAAAACTGTGTGGTTTTTTCATTGGGGACAGTTTGGGACCGTTTACCAAACGCTTCCCTGGGTAAGCGCTTACCAAACTTACCAAGTTATATTACCTTAACCAATGAATATGACAATGACCAATAATCTTACCTGTAAGAGCGAAAACAGTGGTCAAGAGTCTTACCCAGTTAGTGAGGGGCGACGACTCTTACCCGGTTAGCGCTTACCGGGTAAATTTTTACCTACGATACCGTTTTAATGGACTAAAATCTTACCCGATAACGTAAGTGATTGCGTTGAATTTAACCGGTAAATGTTTATTGAGTAAGTGTTTAGGTAAACGGTCTCTTACTTTGGGATAAATGAAGTATAACATAGTCTAACATGTGAACCAAGGCCCTATGTAGATCTAATAACCTACGTAGAGGTGTATATGAGTTGAGTATATGTTATGCAAGTGC
This sequence comes from Arctium minus, assembly GCA_954870635.1. Taxonomy (NCBI): domain Eukaryota; kingdom Viridiplantae; phylum Streptophyta; class Magnoliopsida; order Asterales; family Asteraceae; genus Arctium; species Arctium minus. The sequence goes on along the minus strand of OX941091.1, from coordinate 796,640 downwards.
TAATCAGGTAAGAGTGTAGTTTGGGTGAGGTTTGATCTGAATACATATCAACTAAGTAAGAGAACATTTTCTTTAAAAAAGAAAAAAAGTAAGAGAACATTTCCTTTCTTATCGAGTCAACATCTTGGTCAGCATTATTTGTTGATCAAAAGTATCTTACGTAACCTCACCTCTTCCTAGATAAACATCTTTTATTCAATAAGAGACCAGTCAACGACTAGTGATATTGTGAGGTTAATTCAACTGACAACAAGATTTGGGCCTTGGAAACTCTCCTCATAAGTCACCAGTTTGAATCCTATAAGGACAATGAGAATTTTCCTACCTGTTCTTCATGCCCCTGAGATCACTAAAGTTAAAAATAATAATAATAATAATAACTTAGTAAACTAACATTTTGGGGTTGTTTGTTTACCTCTTAATGGTTCCATTAACAGGCAATATCTGAATCACTAATAGGTAAATCTTGTTTGGCAAAAAAAGTGTTGTCTCTTAATGGTTCCAAAATCCTCTTAATGATTTTGTATCCTGACCCTTCCTTAATCATTAAGAGTTCTGATTTCATTATGAATTTAAAACTGAAAGTCCTAGTGTGTGGAAAGTTATATAAAATATTTATAGTGTTTAATTTGTTTATTATTTATCGGTTTGTAAAAGCCTTTTTATTAAACATTGGGCTTGTTTGGTTTGTAATGGGCTTGGGCCTTTAGGTTTAAGCCCTTGGTATTTAAAGTTTGTTTTCTAATCATTAGGGTTAGAGGTTGAGAGAAAACAGTATTGTGTGCTTATCAGGTTTAGAGAGAAAGTTTGTTTTCCAATCATATATTTGTAACTCTCTCAATCATTCAATACAATTAATCGTTATATTATTCATTGTTACTTGAGCAATCTGGGATTCACAATGAACAATTAACAAACAACCATATTTCATTTTACACTATATCATAAAAACCTCTTAATCATTCATACCATTTAATCATTCTGAACTAAACTATTCAGCAAATGCCAAACAGCCCCTTTGTTGGATATGGATGAGTGGAATTAGATATTTGGGCATGAATGATTGATGGTGTAGGGTATGTCAACTTTTGCTTTAATAATTTGGAAGATGGCACGATTTATGAACACAATTAGTACACGATTTTGACTCTTCATTCTTTTTCGTACATGGAAGTTGGCATTGGCCTGCTCCGGGCCCTACATATTTAATCATATTATATGATTGAAAATTAACAATTATTATTACTATTATTGCTTACTATCAAACTTAATTAAAATTTAATTTTGGATAACGACTTTTGTAGAGTACAACTCATGAGTCATCACCCTCACCAGTGGAGAATAAAAATCTTTTGTCACAAAATTCCATGTCTTATTAATATCCGACCAATGAAATTAAGACACATTAGATTTTATATAATTTTGATTTTATTTAATTCAAGTTTACATTCTCTTTCCGATAACGTGTATTCATGTGATTGGTGAACATGAATGACACATGATAATTTGGGACATGAGATATTTATCCCACTAGTGGGCCCCTTTGCTTGTCTTCCCCAATCCTCATCCCTTGTTTCCTCCTATGTTGTAGGTGTCGGCAACCCTCTTTTTATTTATTTTTTACTCGGACAATGTTATTTGTATCCCTTTAATGTTAGAATCAGGTTAAGTTACGTATTAAGGATGTAAAATGTAGGTTTTGATTTTGATTATGTGTATGAAGAAAATTACTAGGTAGGGGTATATTTAGCAATATATAGGGGTTTAATTAGCCCCCCCTTTTTTTATTATTAAGGTGGTATTAATATTTATAACCTCATTTTTTTTATAGTCAGATGATGTTATTACTTGAAAAAGTTTAGGCTAAACCCGATACTATCATTAACCCTTTGATAACCTACAAAAGGTTTTGTGACAAAGGTAATAACTAAAGAATGAACTCTAAAACAATGTATGGTTAAAGATTTATGTAAAGGTTGGTTTGATGAAATAGTTTTGAGAGATTTGGATTTTGTGTAAGAATTTTGAATCTTTGGTGTGTTTAATTTATAAGATTTAGAATGGAATCGAATTCCATTCTTTATAAAAACAAATTATTAATAAATATAAAAATAATTAAACCATTAATTAATTAATTATTACAAAACAAATGTTTGTAACACATTTTAAAATTTTATTACATACAAATTCTACAAATCCATAAAATAACAAGTACTGGGATTTCAAAATCCTATATTTGTAGGATTTCACAAAAATCCTAAGGTGACGTTTGGTTCACATAATGTTTTTGGATGAAATGAAATATGTCAAAGGAATTTGACTTTGAAGGAATTGGAATGAAATGTTGTCAGGTTTGACCACATGTTTAGTTGACAGAATTGGAATGAAATCTATTAAAAGAATTAGAATCTGTTTGTTTGGTTCGCATAATGTAGCTTTAGAATTGGAATGAAATGTTGATAAATGACCAAAATACCCTTTTAGATAATTTTAATTTTTATAAACAGAAAATGTTTTAATAAAATAGCCATTAAAAATATTTTATTTGTAAAGGTGGTTCAGATTGGATGCGATAGGCGGTGGTTTAGATCGGATGTTATCGGCGGTGATACAAATCGACGGTGGTTTAGATCGTCGATGGTCAACGGTGGTTCAGATCGGCGATGGTTTAAATTGGCGGTTGTCGGCGGTGGTTCAGATCGACGATGGTCGACGGTGGTGGTTCATATTGGCGGTGGTCGTCGTGGTTCAGATAGGCGATGGTTGAGATCGACGGTGGTTAAGATCGGCGGTGGTCGGTGGTGGTTCAGATCGGCGGTGGTCGGTGGTGGTTCAGATAGGGCGTGGTCGGGGGTGGTTTAGATCGATGGTGGTTAAGATCGGAGGTGATTCAAGTCGGCGATGGTTCAAATCGATGGTGGTTTGGTGAAGGAACCGATGGAGGCATGGTTTAATCATATTGGTTTTATGTTATCAGGTTATATTGGATTAAAGACATATGTGGTATTATGAAAGAAAAAAAATTCCATTTCATCAAAATACTTTGTAGTTGTTAAGAAATGTTAAATTTCCTCATTTGTGGAATTTAATGGAATTTAGAGATTCCTTTCGTGAAAAAGAACGAACCAAACAAATAAATGGAATTTGGTCAATGAAATTCAACATTCCAATTCTATTAGATTCCATCAGAATCTGTGAACCAAACGCCATCTAAAATTTTAAATTAGAGAAATCTTTTCAACCATACATAGAATGATAGAATTAGCATGAAATTCAATTCCAAATTTAATTTAATTTAATTCCACAAACCAAACAAGACCTTAAAACACGACCCTGTATTAATCAAAAATTGAAAATGGATTTTTCGTAAAAATTAATAAGTAAATGAAAATAAAAAATGAATAGGGCAATAGTCTAGTACTTAAAAGCCCATTAGAGAAACATAAGCCCATGAATTGGCCCAAATCAAATCATTATCTCGGCCCATTTATCCAAACCTTCTTGTAAGTCGGCTGTTCAATGAATCTGTTAAGTCAGCATGCCACGTGCGTTAACTTCCAGCCGTCAAACACCTTCGTCAAACACGATTCCAAGTTGATTCCCACCACGTGCCACTATCCGACTACCCATCACGTGCCACGTGCTCGTTCGACCATCTATCTTAAGGTTTTGAAGCCATCTGTGAAATCCAACGGCTAATATTGTTGCACCACGTGTCCGTTTAAAGCATGCTACCATTTCTCTGTTCCGCACACCACTCGCATTTTCCTGTTCACAAAATATATCCCACCAACTTAATATTTATTAAATTAAAAAATAAAAAATAAAACTGGAAGGTTCTGAGTTATGTCCCCAACTTGACCATTTAATCTCTTCCCAGAATACCCTTTGTCACGAAATTTATATAATTATTTACAAACATGGAGAAATTAAAAAAATACTATTTTTATTTGCTATTTGACATATAGAACAACACATTAAAGTTATAGTGTTTATTAAATGGGCATGAAAGTTTCACATACAAAATACCAGCATATATATTATGTTTTCATACGCTGTTAGTTTTATATATGAAACAATATATAAAAACTGATGATTTTTAAGCTTTTATAAATAATCATATTTTAGAAAAGAAAAAATATTTCATCTGTCTTGTTTATTATCACATTATTTTTAATTATATTATATCAACATTTTGTAAATTTTTAATTTTTATATATTCACCTTATAGATGTAAGATTTTAAGGTATAATATACCAAAATCAAAAGTCAAAATCTTCAAACATCTTATCTATTTTAAAAATTACAATGTTATTTATATCATTAAAATATTTAATACAATTTATAAAATATCATTTTTTAAGAAGAATAAAAAAATCATTTCTCTTTCTTAATTAATTATTTTGTAGAGTTCTTCAAATTTGGAGATCTTCCATCATCTACCTTATATTTTCTTTGTTTTGGAGAAAGTTTTAATAAATTTGTTAGAGAAAAAATGTCCAAAATCTTTATTTTAAAAAATATGTTTCATTTTTTACGCATTATTAAAACTATTGTGATCATGGAAGTTCACTTGTGATAATTATAATTTCTAAGCCATTAATGGTCGTACAAAGATTAGTCTGAGTGTTGTAAACTGACCCATATACCTACTGTTTAAAGAAAGATCAAATTATAATAATTATTTAAATAGAATTTCGGTTATTTCGGGTACATGGCAAGGAGAATCATGTAAATTGGAAGCAACTTGTGTGTGTGTGTGTGTTTTTTTTTTTTTAAAATTTTTGATTTATTTATAATTTTTCGATTTTGTTTGATATGAAGGCGTTCATTTGAAGGAACCAAAAATATCATCTAATTGGCCACAAACAAGAAACCACCGTCTCTCTTCCTTCAAATCTATCTCTTTGATTTCTCTTCTCATCTGTACATACCAAATTTATTCATTTTGATTCCTAATTTGTTTGTTTCCACATTCCAAGAATTTTCTTCATTTCAATTTGCAGTCAAACGATTTCCATACATAAAGTCCGAATCTAGGGTTTGATTTCACAAAATTTCATCAATCATGGCGGTTCCGACGATTGCACTCTATGCAAGTCCTCCAGGTGGTATCTACTCAACGCCATATCCATGCCAGATCAATTCACACACGTCGTACGATTTCGATTTAAGCAGCCGTCCATCGTCTTCGTCTACGGCCACCGTTTCGTCGTCGCAAAAACCGATCGTCGGAGGGCTTTCTTCGATGTTCTCATCTTCATCGACCTTTTCGGCTGGCGGATCTGAAGAATTGCCGTCGATGAGAGGCGGTGAAGATCTGAGCAGCTCGTTTTCGTACTCGCCGTTTGGATCTTATTTGAAACGAGATCATGTTCATCAAAGTCCGGTTTCGGTGTTTCAAGGTCCGGTTTCGTTGGGCAGTTCACCGCCGATGAGGTTTTCTCCTGAAAGAGATGGTTCGGTTCGTGTTGGGAGCAAGCGGTTGTTTAAAGGATTTGTTACACACGCGTTAAGTTCGTGTGTGGATTATGGTTCTCGGAGTTTTCAAGTGGAAGATGATTTCATTGAGGAACTTACATTTATGATGGATGATACTATTTTGAAGGAATCAGACCCCGAGCCGTATGCTGAAGATTTGCTAGTGGATGCACAATCGAAACACAAGATTTTCAACGATGACCTTGTTATCAAAGCTTTCTATGAAGCTGAAAAGGCTCACAGAGGGCAGGTATTAACTTCTTTTAGTTTTGCTCTTTTACTTGATTTAATTTTATTGAGAATTTTTATTTCCATTTGTATTAAATTGGGGGTACTGATCTTGTAGATGCGAGCCAGTGGGGATCCCTATTTACAGCATTGCTTGCAAACTGCGGTTTTGCTGGCTACAATTGGTGCTAACGCTACGGTAGTTGCTGCAGGGCTTCTTCATGATACACTTGATGATTCTTTTATAAGCTATGATTATATTCTTCAAACTTTCGGAGCTGGGGTTGCTGATCTCGTTCAAGGGGTATGTGTTTATTATATGTGATCTCAGTTATATGCGTTTGTTATTGGTGGATCTTGTCGATGTTATCTGTTTACTTCCATAAGATATGTTTACTTGATTCTTCTTTTATATGTCTTGCTATTTACTCATCAAAAAGAATTTAACAAGGTGCTTTCTTTCTTATTTTACCATGTTGCAAGTATTTACTCACCTTTGTATCGGTAACAACAAATCCTGTAGTATGTATCCCCTTGTGAATTCTCATTTTCCCTTTTGATTAAGGTGAGATATCTAAGTTTACATCTGAGTTCATAAAAAGAAACTTTGCAACATAGCTGCAATCTGTTTCTTGTTTTAAATATTGGTTTCAATGGTCATATGCTCTTGTTGTCTGCAAAGATTTAGGTAGTTTGTGCTTGTCATTCTTCTCATTTGTTACTATAAGTGAATCTAGTTTGATTGATTTTCGCACCTATCTTTTTCATGGATCATTACCGTGAAAAGCTTTTAATTTGATTGATATTTACAGGTGTCTAAGCTAAGCCACTTGAGCAAGCTTGCTCGTGAAAGCAATACAGCAAACAGAACTATGGAAGCAGATCGTCTGCACACGATGTTTCTTGCAATGGCAGATGCGAGGGCAGTGCTAATAAAATTGGCTGATAGGCTGCACAATATGATGACGTTGGAAGCGTTACCTTTGAACAAAAAACAGAGGTTTGCAAAGGAGACTATGGAGATATTTGCTCCTCTGGCCAACCGTCTAGGAATTACTAGTTGGAAGGAGCAATTGGAGAATCTCTGCTTCAAGTACCTCAACCCAGAGCAGCACAAAGATCTATCCTCCCAACTTTTGAAGTCCTTTGATGAGGCAATGGTCACTTCTGCTGCAGAAAAAATGGAGCATGCTCTTCAAGATGCATCCATTTCTTACCATGTTTTATATGGGCGGCACAAAAGCTTGTATAGCATTCACTGCAAAATGCTGAAGTATGTCTCTTTCTCTCTCTCTTCCCCTCTCTTGTATGAACTTATATTTGAACTCCACTAATACCTGAAGATATGTATTTTTAGAAGTCATGCTATCCAAAGAAGAGCCTAACTTCAAAATTTAAAAAGAACTTGAAGTTGAAGACAATATGGGCAATTTGACACCTAATCAAACACAAATCAGTAAAAATGATTCTTTCCAAAATCTATGAAAAATAGGGTTCTTTCTTTGAAGCAAAGAGAGTAAAATGGCCCTTTTTTTGGATGTAGAATTTAGTAGATAAATTTTTTGGATTAGCAGAAGCTATGAAATAATTTGGTTTACTGTTTGGCCCTTTCACTATAATGATTTAACCGGCAATGATCATGGCTTGTATTAGATGGAGTTGCATGAAACAATTCATTTAAACTTATGTATGCATATATGATTATGAAGTAACAAATGTTCAGGGGCCATGTTATCTCCTTGCTTTTTGAGTTTTGACAACTGATGAGGATTTTGTGTTGGCAAGTCCTTTATCGAAGAATTATTGCAATGTATTATTTTGTGCATCTTACCGCTTAAATTCTACTTTGTATATGAGTTTGACATTATGTATTTATTTGTAGGAAAAAGCTGGCCATGGATGAAATCCATGATATTCATGGGATACGTCTCATTGTTGAAAATGAAGAGGACTGCTATAAAGCATTAGAGCTTGTTCATCAGTTATGGTCTGAAGTACCTGGAAAGTTCAAAGACTACATAAATCATCCCAAGTGTAATGGGTATGTCGATGATATGCCGTCTTTTATTTCTGGAGTTTTTTGAAATATATATATTTATATACGGCAAATAATCTCAAAACACTTTGAATCCTTGACCTCCAAGAAGGTTAGGATCTACCAGTAGTCCGGTTGCCATTAGGCAGTGACCCTTTGGTTTCTTTTTTCTGTATTTGATGGACCTTTTTTGGACAAAGCTTCCGATTCTATCCATTTTTATTAATATTCTGGAGGAAATTTCAATTTGCAGGTATCGGTCTTTGCACACAGTAGTGATGGGAGAGGGATCAGTTCCACTTGAAGTTCAGATCAGAACAAAAGAGATGCATTCACAGGCAGAGTTTGGATTCGCTGCCCATTGGAGATACAAGGAAGGTGAATGTAAACACTCTTCATTTGTGCTCCAGATGGTTGAATGGGCGCGTTGGGTTGTCACTTGGCAATGTGAAAACATGGGCCAAGACAAATCATGCATCGGCTTCAACGAGGCCATCAAGCCTCCCTGCACGTTCCCTTTTCATTCCGAAGATTGCCCACATTCCTACAAACCTTGCTGTGGATCCGATGGACCCGTTTTCGTCATCATGATCGAAAATGACAAGGTTGATAGTCTACAAGTACAAATAATTTGCCAACCCTTGAATTATCTTTTAGGATTGTGCAGAGGGTAAATCACTAAAATAACCATTTTTGGAGGGGAGCCCATCACAAAATGGCGAAAATTTCTAGGTTTGCTACAAAATAGCCACGGAGTTCGCTTTGCGAGTTCCCCTTTTTATTGCGAGATGCACTTTCGAATTTTGACTATCTTATTGGGGAAAGTATAAAAAGAGGCTATTTTGGTGATTAACCATTTTGTACATCATCACAGATACAAAAAGAGGGTTTTGGTTTATTAATTATACATGTAGGCATGCAAGTTAATTGGGAAATATGTGTTTTGTTTCAGATGTCAGTGCAAGAGTTTCCAGCAAGTTCATGTGTGAAAGATGCTCTAAACAAAGCAGGTCAGGGGAGTTCTAGATGTGGTTCATATGGGTTCTCCATGAAGGAAGAGTTGAGGCCAAGGTTGAACCATGTGCCGGTGAGCGATCCTAACTGCAAGCTGAAAATGGGGGATGTGGTGGAGCTAACACCACGGATACCAGATAAGTCGCTCACCGAGTATAGGGAAGAGATTCAACGCATGTACGACAGGGGTCTGTCGGTAACAAAGTCAACTGCCGGTGTGGGATGGGGAAGATGATAATATGCGAACTCCACATATCTCACTTGATCTCCTGGAAGGCTAGGCTCTACAGATACCCCGAACCTGGATACTATTGGGCCAATAAGATAAGTTTAAAATGTATGTAAGGAGTATATATAGGCATAGACCTCCTAGGTAGAAAATGATTTAATTATTTATTGTAAATACATGTTTGTACAGAAAGAGGTCCTTTATGGTACCAAAAAAATATATCATCCTTGTTTAAGATTAGTAGATTATTTGGTTTCTATGTATTGGTTTGGTATAAGTTGCTATTTGTTTTTAGATTTGTTATAAACTTCTACATATGGTTTTGTTGGGGTTGGGGGTAAGAAGATCTTTAAGTGTGTTTTAGTCCTCTGATCTGCAAGTTCTATTTCGTCTTCACTGGATCTGTTCTTGGGAGTACCCTAAAAAAGGAAACCATTTTGTGTGTTTTAGTCCTCTGATCTGCAAGTTCTATTTCGTCTTCACTGGATCTGTTCTTGGGAGTACCCTAAAAAAGGAAACCATTTTGGGTTAAGATGTCAAATAGACGCCTTATAAGAATGACTTTTGAGAGTAGAGACTCCATTTGTGAAGACTCCGGTTTGAAAGAAGTTCTTATGAACGTGTTATGGAGATGTATTTGAGAAAATACGAAATTTTGGAGAAAGTAGAATAAGTGACAAGTCCACCAAACCATAAGAAAGTACGCAAAACAAAACGAAAAACAAAGAACTATGAAATCAAAGGACGTGACGTGACCCACTTTTTGAAACCTATGGCCCTTCTGATTCTCGCCAAAGACCCCTCTACCAAAACTCGACTTTGATAACCTAGCTGTCGGCTCTATAACTTTCCTGTTATAACACTTGCTCCTTCGCCCTCCTATAAAAGAATATACTTAACTTGTTTGAATGCTAAAGGTAAATACAAAGATGGTTTGTTTGGATGGTAATAATTATCATTCGTTAAAGGGTGATATAAAGGATCTGTTGTTCGTATAAAGTACAATGTTTGCAACCATATTGCTAATCGGACATGCAATACATTTGTTTTGGGGTGGGGTGGGGTGGGGGTGGGGTAAGAGTCCTTATATGCTTCTAAATGCGAGTACAATAAGCAGTTTTTGTTGAAGAGTTTCATCGATTTGAAGTACAAAGAAGAGACTCCTATTTTATATGTCAGAGTAAATTTCACGGGCTTCTAGATAAAATATCAAGAACGCGTGGTTTTCTCATCCACATAGTTCTATCATCACAAAAAAGTGGGTTTGTACTGTGACAAGAAATTATTTTACACTAAAAAAAACTGTAAAAAAAAAAATACTTTCTAAGGTTTTCATGTAAATGCGTAATAGACAACATAAATGAACTATTATGTTTAACAAGATAAGAATCCCAAAAAAGATAAGGGGTTGTTTGGTTTTTTAAAAATATCTCTTAATAGCTCTTAAGTCTGAATCGTTCAAACCTTTTGACATTCGGACTGTTTGTTTTTTTCCAGTTCTCAGAACCTCTTTAATGGCTCTTGAATACATCTGAAATAAGGAGTGGTGACCTAACTTCTAGAAAATCTCTTATCACCGTCTCATTTCATATGCTCTAATTTCTCTCAAGCTGCCTCCAGACGTTACAAAAACAAACAGTCTTATTGATTCAGATTTCAGACTTCAGTACCACCTCTTATTAATCAGAAGTGAAATAAAACTTCAGACCTCTTAAAAAATAAACGTCACCTAAATATGAGATTTATAAATGAAAGTGAAAAACAAACTATTCTAATCTCAAATCACATAAACAAACAAAATTCTTTAAATTTGCAATTTTTTTAAAAGAAAACCTAATAATTTTTTCTATTTATTTTTAATGTGTTTTTCCTATGAAAAAGACAAAATCCCTTTTTTTGTTGTATATACTATATAGAGTAAATTACATTTTTTTTTGTTTATGACTTTATGTGGTTTGTTGAAAATTTCCATTTTTCGTTTTTGTGATTTTGAAATTAAGATTGTCATCCCTATAATTTATACTTTATTATTATTTTCGTCCTTATGGTTTACAATTTTTTTTTATTTTCGTCTTTCATACTTAAAAGTAGTAATTAACCACAGGGACAAAAATAAAAATAAGTTACAAACTATAGATATAAAAACCGAAATTTTGAAACCACAAAATCTGCAATTTTTAACAAACCATAGAGACGAAAAACATAATTTACTCTTATATATACACACACTTTATTTGTTTTCCACATGTTAATTGCCTTGGACCACTTTCATCACCTCCTTGTATCAATCAAAATTCCACCATGAAATTTAAAATAATAGAAAGTTATTAATGGATTATATCTAATAAAGAAATTTAACGTAGAAGTTGGTTTATAAAAATTTAAAATAATGGAAAAAATATTAATGGATTTACTCTATTCGATCAAACTATTTCTACTTTTCCTAAAAACTTGTTCATTTTAATCCGAATTCATTTTCATTTGTTCATTTTTCTATCTCTGGTTTTTATGGGTCATTTTATTTAAAACAAATAAAATTTAGAAACCAACCAAATAAAAAGTGAAATGACTACCTATTTAAAACCAAAAACATATAATTATTTACTCACTATATTCTAAATTGTTTTATCCAAATGTTGATCATTATTATATTACATTGTCACATCCCACATCGGTACATCGGTTGGTTGGGGAGGAGAACAAAAACTGCCTTAAAACATATATTAAATACCTCATCTATCAAAAATATTTTTATTTTATTTTTTGGAAAAAAAAAATATTTTTTATTTTACTTTTTTGGAAAAGAATATATTTTTATTAAATTGGTAGTTATTTTGAAAAAGATGGCCATGGGGCATCTTTATATTCATCCCATCATTCGTTATCCATTCCGTTGTTCTTCATGCTTCCATCCATGGCTTCTCTGTGGCTTCTCCGCCGTCTCCTCTCCTTCCGCCAAATCATCTCCCTGAAACCGTTGTACGGCCTCATCAACCGCTTTCCGGTGACCTCCGCCGACGCCATTTTATCAGCTTACTTCCGCTACTGCAACCTATCCCGATCCATGATCTATCTCGACGACAACCAAACCACACTGTACTTTTGGGCCACCAAAAATGGCAGCCGGAAGAAACACAACCTCGTGCTCATCCATGGATTTGGCGGAAACTCCAAATGGCAGTTCATTTTTCAGGTAGCTCAACTCACACGTGATTTCAACGTTTACATACCAGATCTAGTTTTCTTCGGTGAATCGTACTCTAGAAATGCGGATCGTAGTGATAAGTTTCAGGCGAAGTGTGTGTGTGATGGATTGAAGAAGATAGGAGTGGAGAGGTTTTCGGTGTATGCGATCAGTTATGGCGGATTTGTTGCCTACCGGATGGCGGAGCTGCATGAGGAAATGGTGGAGAAATTGGTGATCGTTAGCAGTGGGATTGTGTGTAGGCAGGATCGGAAATTGGAGCATGTGAAGAAGTTAGGGCGGAACGTGGTGGATTTGCTGGTGGCGAAGACGCCGGAGGATTTACGAGCGTTGTGTCGAATGTCTATTCATAAGTATGATATCGGTAGGTGGATTCCAGATTTCTTCCTATGGGGATTCATCGCTGTAAGTATCAAATCAAAATCAAAATCAAAATCAAAATCAAAATCAAAATCAAAATCAAAATCAAAATCAAAATCAAAATCAAAATCCGTTCGTTAAATTGATAAATCTGAGTATTCATTATAGATTACATAAGATTGATTAATCGATTTATTTTCAGATTGAATGTTGCAAAGAGGAAAAGAAAGAATTAGTTCAGGAATTGTTGGCTGAGAAACCCGATGTTGATCTTCCTGTTCTTAACCAGGTTTGATCCAATTTTTTCAAATTTAGATTTTAATATTTTGTTTTTTTGATTTTTTTTAATCTCAATTATCGATCGAGATTGCCAGATTGGATAAATTTGTCTCGAAACTCAATTAATATATTATATTATTTGGATTGTAGGAAACTCTTCTAATATGGGGTGAAAAGGATATTGTCTTCCCTCTTGAATGGGCATATCACCTTCATAGGTATATATTTTTCTTTCTTTCTTTCTTTATTTATTTATAAAATTCTTTTTAATTGACTAATTAATTGGATTAATAAATCGTTAGAAGGTTATTTGGGTGGTTTTAATAAAATCATCGATGTAATTGGATTTTTAATGCACACTCGTATAAGCTGACTAAAACCTAGGATCACTAATTGACGCCATATAAAGAGGGGTCAAGGGGTCGCGCCCTGAAACTTTTACGGATTTTATGAAAAGAAGTGCTTAGGAAAAATGAGATTATGAATGTTCCAAGTGAAATTCAGAAGCCTTGGAATCTTTTTTAGAAACTTCTTATTCTGAAGTGGTTTTGACTCGAAGCTTCTGACTCTCAAGGACTTCTGAAGCATTCTGATATGTGTTAGGAGTTTGTAACGCGGTTTAACTGCCCACTAATTACTCCCAACAACCACTTCCATTTATAGTAGGTACCCTCAACATTAATTTAGAATTACGATTCTCTAAGCCTAAAAGAACACATTTTATGCCAAAATTGTTACCGAAATTTGATATTATCCTCGAGTTGATTCTGTGATACCCAGACAAACCAGGGTTGAAATACGACTTATAGAAAATGGATTCTTACACAATCTCAAGTTTTATCCAAACTTTATACTTATTGTTTCTCTGTATTTTCTAGATTCCTCCAACAAGTTAAACCTAAATTAACGTGTGATTAACGCAGGCATTTGGGTGCGAAGGCAAAGCTGGAGATAATTAGGGACGTCGGACATGCTGCAAATTTCGAAGCTCCATTCTCATTGAATCGATTCATCACATCCTTCGTATTAGGGTCAAGTTAATTCTTTGATTAATGTAATCCAATTTAGCATTTATATATTCTTAATTAGCGATATAAAATTTGGTTCATAGACATTTAAATTGTGCTTCAAACACTTTATTTTTGATGATCTTTGCATCCAAGACATATATGTTTTAGAACACAATTTAAACGGTCGTTTTAAGTTGGTTCATGGATGACCGAGATGGAATCTTTGATTTAAAACTCCATTTATTATGTAATATATTATAGATATAAACATCATATATAGTTTACATAGAGATTAATGATAGATACAATTTGTATCATTTAATATAGTGTTAGGTATTGTATCTTACGGTTTCATACTATATACAATTTCGTTTACCTAATAATGTGATGAACCGTTTGGGTTGTTTCGTATAATCTTTGTATTGTGTCGTATCATTCGTACCGTATTATAAGACCTTTTAACATTTTGTTATATTTAAAAGGGAAATTATTTTAATTCAAAGCTTTAGAAGTAATATAATGTACGTACTAAAATTAGAGATTGTTGTGCCGCTGACGACACCAATGATGGTGATGTTGTTATCGATTTGTTGTGGTGATGGTTTTGCCCATTAAAACGAAACTTTACGTTATTGAAATCTGCTTAGTGTATTATAATAAAGTTAAACACTAGTTAAGATAAAATATAACAAACATGATGACTGATATAGCTCAGAAGGTTTGTAAAGGCATTTGAGATTAAAACCGAGAAATGAATCATTGTCCCTCGAAATATTAGGTGACCGCCTCGTGGTAGTTTTGGTACTAATAATTTTTCGAATTGTTTAGCAAAATGACAAAAATCACAAACCCAATTACATTAACATTGAAGATGACCCACATAAATTTTCATGCCAATCCGCGACATTCGATTTAGATGAGAAAACCCCAAGGATATACCCTTGGTGTATCGGCGAAAAATGAGTATCGCGCTTAAACGTGCATAAATTTTGCTCCGAGACTCCATTTTAGGCCAATGGCCAGTCAAATCGAAGCTTGGAACAAAGAGAACGCCATGGGTAGGGATTTTTGTGGTAAAACAACATGATTCAAGTGGGTTTTTACGAAATTCACGATGCACATTCGTTCGATTTAACTTGAAAAAAACCCGCTCTCGCGGCGGATATTGCCGAAGCCATGCATTGGCCAAACCAAACGAACGTACGTTGTGCAGTTTATCGAAACCCACTCAAATCTTGATGTATTTCCAGAAAGCGACCAAGCCTTAGCGTGATCCTCGTTAAGGTTCATTTTGACGGGTCATGGGCTTAAAACGGAGCCCTGTAGCAAAAGTTATGGGCGTTTAACCCCGACACCCATTTTTGGCCGATTCAGCAAAGAGGGTACCCTTTGCGTTTTCTCGTTCGGATCGACCTCATCGGATTTCCATGAAACTGTACATGGTCCATCTACAATGTAAATTAGAAGGTTTTCACAAGAAATTACTAGAAAAAACCCCGCTCTCGTGCAGGAAATTGCTGAAGCCACGCATTGGCTAAACCGAACGAACGTCGTGCAGTTTATCGAAACCCACTCAAATCATGGTGTATTTCCAGAAAGCGACCAATCCATGGCGTGATCCTCATTCTAAGGTTCGTTTTGACGGGTCATGGGCTTAAAACGGAGCCCCCGTAGCAAAAGTTATGGACGTTTAACTGCGACACCCATTTTTGGCCGATTCAACAAAGATAGTACCCTTTGTGTTTTCTCGTCCGGACCGACGTCGTCGGATTTCCATGAAACTGTACATGGTCCATCTACAATGTAAATTAGAAGGTTTTCACAATAAATTACTAGAAAAAAACCCCGCTCTCATGCAGGAAATTGCCGAAGCCACGTATTGGCTAAACCAAACGAACGTCGTGCAGTTTATCGAAACCCACTCAAATCATTGTGTATTGCCAGAAAGAGACCAAGCCAAGGCGTCCTCCTCTTTCTAAGGTTCTTTTTGAGGGGTCATGGTCTTAAAACGGAGTTTCGTAGCAAAAGTTATGGACGTTTAAGTGCGACACCCATTTTTGGTTGTTTCAGCAAAGGGGGTATCCTTTGCGTTTTCTTGTCCGGACCGATCTTGTCGGATTTTCACGAAACTATACATGGTCCATCTACAATGTAAATTAGAAGGTTTTCACAAGAAATCGCGCTTAAACGTGCATAACTTTTGCTCCGAGACTCCGTTTTAGGCCCATGACCAGTCAAATCGAAACTTGGAACAAAGAGAACGCCATGGGTAGGGATTTTTGTGGTAATACAACATGTTTCAGGTGGGGTTTAACGAAATTCACAATGCACATTCGTTCGATTTAACTTGAAAAAAACCCGCTCTCGTGCCGGATATTGTCGAAGCCACACATTGGCCAAACCGAACGAACGAACGTCGTGTAGTTTATCGAAACCCACTCAAATCGTGGTGTATTGCCAGGAGCGACCAATCCATGGCGTGATCCTCGTTCTACAGTTCGTTTTGATGGACCCATGGGCTTAAAACGAAGCCTCGTAGCAAAAGTTATGGACGTTTAACTGCGACACCCATTTTTGGCCGATTCAGCAAAGAGAGTACCATTTGTGTTTTCTCGTCCGGACCGACGTCGTCGGATTTCTATGAAACTGTACATGGTCCATCAACAATGTAAATTAGAAAGTTTTCACAAAAAATTAGTTGAAAAAACCCGGCTCTCGTTCCGAAAATTGCCGAAGCCACGCATTGGCCAAACCGAACGAACGTACGTTGTGCAGTTTATCGAAACCTACTCAAATCATTGTGTATTGCCAGAAAGAGACCAAGATATGGTGTACTCCTCGTTCTAACGTTCCTTTTGATGGGTCATGGTCATAAAAAGGATCCCGTAGAAAAAATTATGGACGTTTAAGCGCGACACTTATTTTTGGCCGATTCAGCAAATGGGGTACCCTTTGCGTTTTCTTGTCCGGACCGACCTCGTCGGATTTCCACGAAACTGTATATGGTCAATCTAAAATGTGAATTAGAAGGTTTTCAAGGGAAATAACTTCAAAAAAACCCGCTCTCGTACAGGAAATTGCCGAAGCCACACATTGGCCAAACCGAACGAATGTACGTCGTACAATTTATCGAAACCCACTCAAATCGTGGTGTATTTCCAGGAGCAACCAAGACATTGTGTGATCCTAGTTTAAGGTTCGTTTTGACGGGTCATGGGCTTAAAACGGAACCTCGAAGCAAAAGTTATGGACGTTAACCGCGACACCCATTTTTGGCCGATTCAACAAAGGGAGTACCCTTTGCGTTTTCTCGTCCTGACCGACCTCGTCGGATTTCCATGAAACTGTACATGGTCAATATACATTGTAAATTAGAAGGTTTTCATAAGAAAAAACTTGAAAACCCCCCTCTCTTTTGTAGAAATTGCCAAAGCCACGCATTGTCCAAACCGAACGAACGTACCTCATGCAGTTTATCGAAACCTACTCAAATCATGGTGTATTTCCAGAAAAAGACCAAGCCATGGCGTGATACTTGTTCTAAGGTTCGTTTTGACGGGTCATGAGCTTAAAACAGATCCCCTTAGCAAAAGTTATGGACGTTAACCGCGACACCCATTTTTGGACGATTCAGCAAAAGGGGTACCCTTTGCGTTTTCTCGTCTGGACCGACCTCTTCGGATTTCCACGAAACTATACATGGTCCATATAAAATGTAAATTATAAGGTTTTAACAATAAATAACTTGAAATATCCCGTTTTCGTGCAGGAATATGGCGAAGCCTCGCATTGGCCACACCGAACGTACGTATGTCGAGTAGTTTATCGAAACCCACTCAAATTATGGTATATTGCTAGAAAGAGACTAATCCATGGCGTGATCCTTGGTCTAAAGTTTGTTTTTACGGGTGATGGATTTAAAACGGAACCCCGTAGCAAAAGTTATGGACGTTTAAGCGCGACACCCATTTTTGACCGATTCAGCAAAAGGGGTACCCTTTGCGTTTTCTCGTCAGGACCGACCTCGTCGGGTTTCCACGAAACTGTACATGGTCAATCTACATTTTAAATTAGAAGGTTTTCATAAGAAATAACTTGAAAAAAAAACCCGCCCTCGTCCAGGAAATTGCCGAAGCCACACATTAGACAAACCAAACGAACGAACGTCGTGCAGTTTATCGAAACCCACTCAAATCATGGTGTAT